>CAVNYN010225565.1:0-83946 GCA_963692815.1 Nyctanthes arbor-tristis | reverse complement strand
GCGATAAAGACAAAAAGACGACATCGACTAGTAGTAACCTATTCCTATAAATACTCAGCCATAACCCAAAAACACAGAATTTTCTCATTATTCACTTCACTCAATATCCAAAAGAGGTCTAGTTCTCGACTAGTAGTAACCTATTCCTATAAATACTCAGCCATAACCCAAAAACACAGAATTTTCTCATTATTCACTTCACTCAATATCCAAAAGAGGTCTAGTTCTCGACTAGTAGTAACCTATTCCTATAAATACTCAGCCATAACCCAAAAACACAGAATTTTCTCATTATTCACTTCACTCAATATCCAAAAGAGGTCTAGTTCTCGACTAGTAGTAACCTATTCCTATAAATACTCAGCCATAACCCAAAAACACAGAATTTTCTCATTATTCACTTCACTCAATATCCAAAAGAGGTCTAGTTCTCGACTAGTAGTAACCTATTCCTATAAATACTCAGCCATAACCCAAAAACACAGAATTTTCTCATTATTCACTTCACTCAATATCCAAAAGAGGTCTAGTTCTCGACTAGTAGTAACCTATTCCTATAAATACTCAGCCATAACCCAAAAACACAGAATTTTCTCATTATTCACTTCACTCAATATCCAAAAGAGGTCTAGTTCTCGACTAGTAGTAACCTATTCCTATAAATACTCAGCCATAACCCAAAAACACAGAATTTTCTCATTATTCACTTCACTCAATATCCAAAAGAGGTCTAGTTCTTTCAACTGGATCACAAAAGCTTGTGTGATTCGATTAATTCGACATTAATTCGAATCATTTTGGCGCCGTCTGTGGGAAGCGAGGTGAAATTCTCACGGATTTCCTTCACAATTTCCATTAGACTGCAGTGAGTTAGCGTTCTGATCATGCCTCCAAAGGCAAAGATGTCGAAAGCGGCAAAATTGAAGAATGTTTCCGGAGAAGAAGATGAAACTGATGCAGGGAGTCAGTTACCATCATCGCCTTCTGCTTCTCATGCTAGTACTGTTAGGTAGGAGAATTTGCAAGATAAATTTAATCTAATGCAACAACAGCTCAATTTGATTATGTCATTGCTTTCCAGATAGCGGCTGGGAGTTTCTCCGCCAGCACAACCAGCAGTATCTACTTCACCATAATCAACTCATCCTGCTATACCAACTCCTGCTACCAACCATTCGAATATTTTCTCAGAGGAAATATTGCTACAGAAAATCAAAGAAGTTCTAGTAAAAACGAAAGGCACAGTCCCGCCCAGTAGTCATGAAAGAATATCCGTTCTCTGAAGCTATTCATGGCATGCCATTGCCGGCGAAGTTCCAGGAACCGACCGAGGAATACGATGGAACCACAGTTCCAATAGACCAGAGCTTTCCAGGATCGAATCAACCTACATGGGTGGCCTAATGCGATTGCATGCCGAGCATTTCCCCTGACTTTGAAGAAGGATACTCGAGAATGGTTTGATCCGCTGCCACCAAAGTCTCTGACTAATTTCATAGAACTAGGTAATAGATCGCTATCTGCATTTCTGGCAGTGCTAGAAAGAAGAAAACTGCTCTAGCTCTGATGCAAGTGGTGCAGGAGAAAGGAGAGTCTTTGCGCAATTACACCTCGCGATTTAATCATGCAACATTGGGTGTAAAACATCTGCAGATGTCTTGTGTCGTCTCAGCCTTACTAACGAGGTTGCAGAATCAGAGCTTTCGAGTATCTCAAAAAACCTCTGGCTACCATGGTGGAATTATTAAGAAAAACTAGTGCACATATCAACCAAGAAGAAGTCCTGACCGCCTCAGCGCGATTTGACCTGGGGCAGTTACTGTGAGGCAAACGCACAGTTGATGACAAGTCTCCAGAGAGTGATTCTATTTATCGAACGCCCAAGGTTGGGTTTCAGAGAATCGTTGAAGTGATAGATTCCATAGGCCACTTTATACAGCTACTTCTCATCGTTCAGCTCAGTTTCAGAGGTTTTGGCCTCGGCTGTTGGTAGTGGACGTTGTTGACACAGTGGGAATTACAGGGGATGCTTCTAAACATCGAGATCCAATGAAGCAATTCTAGATAATCATGTAGTGATTGCCGCCACACATAGTAAAAAAGCGTGATAAAGCAAAGTTCTGCCAGTTTCACAAATAGCATATGGTCATTGTTGGTGTCCGATTCCTCACGATAGGACCACGAACGTTCCTAGAACAAGCCATGACCGACCAGAGATTTTTACCGGTCAGGTTGAGTTCACAAATCAACATGGCACAGCTCATTTGGGGCTTCATTGAGATCGGACAACTATGGCCGATCTCATTGTCGGACGATCAAAGGTTTGACCAATCTCATCATGAATTCTGAGGCTTACCTGGCGCGTCCAAAGCACGTGAGGAAGTTGGTAGTTATTAACGGTTATCAGGATAGTAGTTAAATAAACCTCGTATTCTAGTGTGAGTCGAATTGGGTTTATGTCCGAACAGATTGTGTAAATTCCCCAAAGCGTCGCGGGGCTCACCTATAAATATGGGCATTCGGGTACCATTCGGAGAGAGGCATTTTGCCTAACAAATAGAATCTAGAGAGCGTTATACTTACTCTCGAACTTGTCTTCTGATCAAACTCTTCTCATTCACACGTTCGCGTCGGACTTCACACCGATAAGAAATCCTGAACCTACTTCCCTATCCCATTATACTTTAATTGCTGACTTGGGTCCATGCTGAAACCCAATGTCAACAGTCATTATATAGAAGATTGTTACCAACTTTGACGAGAGGTTGTTCGGTTGATCTCAAAAGGGGCTTTGCCAAAAACAGCCAAAATGTCCAGCTTGTAGAAGGACAAAGAACCAAAATTGCGAGCTGGAGTGATACACGTAATCGCTGGCCAAAATGCGGCTGGAGGTGGCTCTGCGAACAGTAGAAAAGCTTATTCCAGAACATTACATGTGAATAATATCGTTACTGCTTCTCATTTTGCGCAACCCATTGTCTTTGATGATAGCGATTTGGAAGGGATTTCTTTACCTTATGATGATGCATTAGTAATAACGGGAGATATTGATAATTTCAACGTGGTGCGGGTATTAGTTGATACAGGAAGCACAGCAAATGTCTAAAGTTGGAAGGCATTTAAAGGTTTAAAGATTTCAGAGCAATTGTTGAAGCCTATTTCGATCTCCGTTGCAAGGTTTTCGGAGATTAGTGGTAGAGCCTAAGGGAGTGGTGGAGCTTATAGTGGTATCGGGTCATAATTCAACGATGGTAACGGTAACAACACCCTTCATTGGTGTATGAGCACCAATAGTATATAATGCTATATATGGTCGTCCTTTGAGATCATGGTGGGGGCAATTGTTTCCACTCAACATCAAGCCATGAAATTTCCAACTACTAAGGGTGTTAGGGTGGTGCGCGGTGATTATCTCTTATCAAGAAGATGTTATACTGATAGTATGAAAGGAAGACCAATATGTGTGATCACAGTGGAAAGTACAGAGGGAGAGAATCGTTTTGAGGGTTCAGAGGAATTTGAGGAAATAGAGGTCACAGCTGGAAAAACCCTCAAGTTGAGGAAAATGTTAAGTAGCGAGGAAAAAGCCTAGCTAGTTGATTTCTTGAAAGATAATCTTGATGTTCACTTCATCAATAGATGAGTTGGAAGTATTGGACAGAAGTGTTATATAGCATTCGCTCAAGGTGGATCCGTCTCGAGAGCCAATGAAACAGAATAAGAGACATTTTGCTCTAGACAGAAAGTAGGTGGTTAAAGACGAAGTGAATAAGTTACTAAAGGGGGGATTTATTCGCAAACTGATATACCCAGAATGGGTGGCAAATGTAGTATTAGTCAAAAAGTGAATAGTAAGTGATGTATGTGTGTTGATCTTATGGATCTTAATAAAGCCTGCATGAAAGATTCGTGTCCACTTCCTAGAATTGATGCTTTAATAGATGCGACTGCGGGGAAAAACCGGTTTAGCTTTTTAGATGCATTTTCCAGTTATCATCAGATTATGATGTCAGAACAGGATGAAAAGAAGACATTATTTATTATAGAATGGGTACATTTTGTTACATGTTAGAAATCAAGACATGAGCAAGAGAGGTCTTGAATGTCAATAATACAAACTGAAAGACTGATCAAACTCCAAATGATAAGAAGAGATGTCAATTGTGCAATTACTCAAGAATATAGTACAGACACAGAGCTCAATTATGAAATCACAATAGTGGAGCACAATTTATGGCTAGCGCTGGAACTAGATTCGCTGACTCCTTAGTCATCATTCAGCGGTCGATGCATGGCAACAACAATGTAGTGAATGATGGTCTTTTCCTCACTCAAGCACTTCCAATTAAGCTTGGTAAGAACAATTATCTGCTATGGAGGATGATGGTGGCACCTCTAATCAAGGGCCACAACCTCGAGGGCTTTCTAACCGGCAAGAAGAAGTGCCTCCCTAAATTTCTGGCGACTCTTGTCATAGATCAACAAAATCAGGCAGATGAGGTAACAAATCCAGTAGTAACAACTGAGTTGTCCTAAAATCTAGAGTATCTCAGGTGGGTAACCACAAATCAACTCTTGCTTGGTTGGCTATATGCCTAATTAACAACTGAAATCGCAATCAAGTTTATGGGAGCAATCTCACTCAAGTAGGTACGGACTTCGATTCAAGAAACTTATGGAATTATGAACCGGTCTAGAATCATTTTCCTTACAGGAGAACTTAAAAGAGTAAGGAAGGGAAACATGAGCATTGATTAGTATCTCAATATAGTGAAATAGTTGGGCGCTAATCTGGAGATTGCTGGAAAAAAACTCTCAACAATAGAGCTGATCACTCAAGTCTTAACTGGTCTTGATGAAGAGTATACTCCAATCATTGTGTAGATCACCAACATGCCCAACATTACATGGTGTGAACTTCAAGCCATGCTTATGACATTTGAGAGCAGACTTGAACATTTGAACTTATTGAGGACTGGATTTGGTGCTGTTAACCTCTCAAATCCATCAAACAACTACTCACAGAGGCAAGGAAGTAAGAACTACAAAAGAGGGAATTCTTCCAGCTGTAGAAGTGAAAAAGGCTCACAGAACAGAGGCAGAGGTAGGGGCAAAAGCTACTATAATCAGAACACCAACAAGGAAAGATGCTAAATTGTGGCCATGACAACCATCTCTCAGCTGATTGTAGACACAAATTTGTTGAACGTTACAATGGTTCAAAGCCAAATCAGAATCAAGGCAGAAATCCTTCAGCCTACACTGCCCTACACATGTTCTTATTAAAAAAAAATACTTGAATTAAAAAAAAACCACCCTTTGAAATACTATATGACAAATTACCTAACTTTTCATCCCTTAAAACATTTGGGTGTGCTTGCTACCCATGCCTTAGACCTTATCAAAAGCACAAATTCAGCTACCACTCTACAAGATGTGTGTTTTTAGGATATAGTAGCTCACATAAAGGCTTCAAATGTTTTAGACCTACTAGAAGAATCTATGTGCCTAGACATGTTGTGTTTGATGAATCATCATTCCCATTTGAAAATGGTTTTCTAAACAGAAACTCCCAATCAAGTAAACTAATACCTGAAATCATCATTTACAGTTTACCTCACTTCTCTTCAGAAAACACATCAACTGTTCATGTTGATACTAGTCCTCAAAATGTCACTCAGGCAGTATAGTTCACACATGGTAGTGAGTCAGATTAAACAGTAGTTCAAGATGGTGTTGTGGTAGAGATTGAACACAATGTTGAAAATGAAAGTGAGGATGAATTAGGAACTTAAGTTGAACAAGAAATACAAGTCTTGTACCTGAAAAGGTTCTTGAGGAAAGAACTGATCAGCATGTGACAAAAGGTGAACATGTTACAAACAAGTACCCTATGATTATTAGAGGAAAAGCAGGAATCTTTAAGCCAAAACTATACATGGGAAAGCTTTATTGTGCTGAAAAAGTTAGTGAAATTACTGAACCAACCAATGTGAGAGAAGCTTTAAGAAGTGGAGTATGGAAAAGGGCCATGGAGGAAGAGTATGATACTCTTACAAAGAGTAAAACCTGGAAGCTAGTTCCATCTTTTGAAAACCTCAAAGTAATCAGTAACTAATGAGTCTATAGAATCAAACATGACTTGGAAGGAAATGTTGAAAGATACAAGGCGAGGTTAGTTGCCAAGGGGTATTTGTAAACCCCTGGAGTTGACTTTAGAGAAATATTTAGTACAGTCATAAAAGCTGGCACATTAAGGGTGATTCTCACACTTGCAGTATCAAAAGACTAGGAAATCAGACAAAATGATATAAACAATGCATTTTTAAATATGGTAAAGTTGAAGAAGTATACATACATCAACCTGAAGGCTTTGTGGATAAGGAAAAACCGACCTATATCTACAAATTGGAGAAGGCGTTGTGCGGTATAAGACAAGCTCATAGGGCATGGTATGATAGCGTAAAAAATGAACTGCTTAACTGGGGTTTCAAGCAGTCTAAAGTTGATAGTTCATTAATCTTTTCTTGTGGTGATGGAAGAGCTTTATTTGCACTTATGTATGTAGATGATATAGTTGTTACTGGCAATGAAGTGAAGGAGATACAAAAATTCATTGCTAAACTGCATAAAAGATTTGCCTTAAAAGATATGGGATCATTGCATCATTTTCTTGGAGTGGAGGTTCAAGGAAGTCAAATTGGACTATATCTAACTCAATCACAGTATGCAACAAAACTGTTAAGTAGGTTTGAATTCCAGAACCTTAAACCATCTTCAACACTAATGGTAGCTGGGAAACTGCTAGCTAAAAATGATGGAAGACAGTTGGTAAACCCCAAAATTTATAGGAGTGCAATAGGTGGACTTCAATATCAATGCTATATCAGACCTAACTTGAGTTTTGCTGTGAATAAGTTAAGTCAATTTATGCAAACACCAACAGTTGAGCACTGGAAGAGAGTTAAAAGAGTTTTCAGATACATAAAGGTAACTCTGAGTCAGAGAATTTGGCTGCAGAAAAGTGAGAACTTAAACATCATTGCCTATACAAATGCTAATTGGGGAGCTTTCCCAGATGACAGAAGGTCAGTTGCGGGTTATTATGTGTTTGTTGGAGAAAATCCGGTGGCATGGTTCTCAAAGAAACAGTGTTGTGGCAAGGTCAAGTGCAGAAGTAGAGTATAAAGTATTAGCTCAAGCAACAACTGAAATATGTTGGTTACAATCTCTATTTAAGGAACTTAGCTTGATATCGAATATTCCAACAGTCTAGCATGATAGCATCAGTGCAAGTGCAATTGTTGCAAACCTAGTCTATCATGCTAGAACTAAGCATATAGAACTGGACTTGCATTTTGTGAGAGTTAAAATCTTGGAAAAGTCTATGGAAGTGAAATATATTACATCCTATGACCAAATAGCTGACTTGTTCACTAAACCATTATCAAAATCAAGGTTCTGTTACCTGAAAGACAAATTTAGAGTGAGACAGACTCCATCCAGCTTGAGAGGGGGTGTTAGAAATCTAGACATGATTAAGAGAGGACTTGAATGTCAATAATACAAACTAAAGGACTGATCAAACTCCAAATGACATGAAGAGGGGTGGTCAATTGTGCAATTACTCACGAATATAATATAGATACAGAGCTCAATTCTGAAATCACGATAGTGGAGCACAATTCTTGAATCCTTAACAATTTTGATTTCTTGTAAAAGATACTTTTTCTCTTTGACTGGAATGCTGATTGTGGGAAAGCATTAGAGCTATTAAAAAACGATTTGCAAAAACCACCGATTTTAACGAAACCTCAACAGGACGAAGTCTTGTGGTTGTATTTAGCAATGTCTAATGTTTCTATAAGTTTTGCTCTGATGCGTGAAGAAGGTGCAATTGAGAAACAAGTTTACTACTTCAGTCATATTTTGAAAGTTGTGAAGTTGCGATACACCCTAATGGAGAAAGTGGTATTGGGCATTGTCGTAGCAGCATGACGACTTAGGCTTTATTTTCAGGCTCATCCTATTGAGGTACGAACTAATTTCCCCGCTTAAATACATGTTAAATCGTCCTGAAATTTCTGGCAGGTTGATGAAATGGCCATAGAGTTGGGAGAATATGACATTGAATATAAGGCAAGGGGCACGGTTAGAGCACAGGCTTTAGCAGATTTTATAGAGGAACTGATGCCCAAGACTCCACTCACGGAAACCGAGATTGAATTTTAGCCATCTTTATTTCATAAGTAAGATAAAGATTTAAAATGTCAAAAAGTGGGGCAAAAAAAAGGAAAACAATGAAGCCTAAAGTTGATGAAATTTGTAAGATATAACTATGAACCTATAAGTGATTTTATATATAGGAGATAAATATTGGCATTTATTCAAAAATTTAGAATATTCCTGAAGATTTTTTGTTTCTAACAATTATATCTAAACTTCTAAAGTAGCTACTTTATAGAACATTGTTTGTAAAACTAAATTATCATCATTCTTATTGTTACATTACATAATTAATAGATACTTATTGGATTCTAGTCTATAGAGCACCTTTTTTATTTGGCTCGAAAGTCCAAACTCGAGTTACAATATTATTGATATAGCAAAAATATATACATAGGCGGAAGGGGACATCATGAGACTTACCTCCAATTTCACTTACATGACATAGATGCAATCCTTAGCAAACTCCAAAACTATCGTAGATGCAAAAGAAGTATTACTTCCCAAATACAAAATCATATGCAAGGCAAACCTGTACAACTACTTACATTTTAAACTTTTTAAGACGAATATAAGGCATATCCAGTTTATCTAGCTTTAAAATCCCTTTAGCTATTCCTTCCAGCTCTCTTATCACAATAACATGGTACCTTCTTTCCTATTCACTTCGATAGCAAAATGATCAGCACGAGTGTTTGCTTCTCGCCACGCATGACTAAATTTGATCTCCATTTGCTTATTGTTTGCTTGAATTCTACCCACTTCATTTTGTATGCCGCAAGAACCAATGATTCGACCTAAATGAAAGTGAGCAGCTAGCTGAGAATCCGATTCCACCCAAACTCTATTTATCCCACCCTGAAAACACAACTCCAATCCAGTAGAGATAGCCTTCAATGCCTCAAGAAGCGAACTACAATCATAAGCCTTATAATGGCCAAACTGAAAGTTCTTCTTATAAAGCCGCTTTATTACCACCTTAAAAGGAACCATCAGTATTCAATTTACTCCAGCCAACTTCAATAGTCTAAAGAGCACATTAAATTTGTATAAAATATAATAGATTAGAAACTTGTATGAGATAATATAGATTCATTCACTTCATTTTTTTGTTTTTCTATCTTTACTTTTATTTTTCTTTCTTTAAGGAATTATTATTTATTACATTTTATCATTATTTTTTTTTTATTTTTTATTCATTACTATACAAACATATCATTGTAATAATTGTATAAAAAATATATATCATTTAGTCGTTATTATACAAACATATCATTGTAATTGTATAAAAAATACACATCATTGTAACTATATATGGTCGATGCTATACATTATACCCCAAAAAAATGTTATTCAAAATCGTACTTATTATGTATCAAATACTTATGTGGTACTTATTTCCTTCAAATTTTGACAAAATGCATTCAAAGTTTGAAATAACATTCATTATTTTTTTACTATTATAACATTTATTCATTATTTTTTTAATATTATGGGGGATTGTAGGGGGAGATGAATTGAACTTTGGTAAAAGGTGCAGAAGCTCACTTCGATACCATTAGATTATACTCATATACATAAACTATCAATTTTAAAGATAACACGGGAGTGTGGACACCATACGAGGCACGGAACTTTCAGGCATAATGGAACCGTCCCCCCTCCCTCTTATTTATGGAGGTCTCCGGTTCCCCCTTACCATAGGGGAAAAAATCCAATTCCTATTAGGACTGTGTGATATTTGAGCTTTCCAACTTTTTCAAGCAAGTTCATGACTTTTCTAGAAGCCACAAAAGGGACTCAACTGGAAATACATGATATCGGATCCCAATAATTTGATACAGTTAAGCCGATTCAAAATGTCTAATCTAAGTATTAATAATTTGTATACAACACTATTGATGAACTATTGCAACTCTCAATTGTGCAAATAATCACATAAGCTAATTAATAATTGTGGTTGCTAAACCAGCGGTCAACTTAGGTCAACTGTCAATAGGGGTCAATGGATGTGCAATCTCTTGAAGCAGGGCTAATGCGCCTCCTCAAACCCTAGCGACCCGATTACCCGAGGCCCAGAAATGGTTAGGCGACATGGCGAGGCCGCCAGGCCTCTCCAACCCCAAGGAAGCGAGATCGGGATCTAGGAAGATGCCAACTAAGCCACAATTTGCAGACCCACGTATGGAGCCTCACCACTTGTAGTTGACGGGACTTCAACGTTAAATGCACAGGTAGTGCTTATCTGCCCCATACAAAATTAGGACAGCCATTTGTAAAAAAGTAAAGGCTAATCTCAGTTGATTTGACCCCTGCGTCATCCTATAGGCCCAACATTAAATGCGTGTAATCATTACATATATGTAATCATATGCTATAAATAGAGGAAAACGATACAGAGAGAAGGTTGGACACCCAGACTCCACCCTCCTTGTCTTTAATACAATAACGCCTCTTCATTTATTACAAATCACCTTCTTCTTTGTGCATTAACTTCTGGATTCAATCCATATATAAACTTCTCGTGTAGACAAATTTTGTTTGTTGAGACAAGGCCTATTTTGGTGTCAACAATAATTATTCCTATAATCATTTGACCATCTTTACATATCAATCTAACAGCTCATCCTCATGTTGTGATCCAATAATTAATTAGGTATGTACCTGACCATATCATCTAACTAATTATGCGCTTTGCTTAATTCAAATTCTCATTGCTATGATTTCTATTTAGCAACATCCGCTAAATATTAAGCTTAAATTCCCGAAATCATATATATTGTGCATATAAGGATAATTAAGCCATATTTTTGGAGTAGTACTTAGGTAATATACTGATTTGATTATATTAATCATAGGAGTTTTGAAAAATGGATACTTGGATTACTAGATTATTAAGGATTTTTTTTGAAAGGGATATTTCATTTATAACTCAGTCATTGTTCCGACTCCATAAAGCATTGAAGAGGGAAATACAATCAAATCAGGAAGCATCACAACACAAAGTCGTTGCATAAGCCGCTAACTTGTGGGCTATGACATTCCTATCTCTAGGGATGTGACAACATGAACCTAGTTGTTGCAAACTAAAAGATCACAAACTTCCTAGAACAGAGGGGCGCTGGGTGACCAAGGTTCTTGATTAACCAGCTTGATTTGACGCATCACATTCCACCATTGCCAACCTAATATGAGAAACCGCAGCCATTTTGAGTCCCACTTTAATAGCCATTGCTTCTGCACATGTGCCATTGATAAGAATTTGCATTTGGATAACTAGATTTCGAATATTTTGGACATTAGATTATTAAGACTCTAAATATTTGGTTAACTTGAGCTTGAATCTTTGGGTATTAGATTTTGACTATTGGATTTATTTGATTGGAAATATTTAGGAAATTAGATTATTAAGATTCTAAAAATTTAGTTAGCATGATTCTGTCACGCCTATGATTCAAACCACATATGCCATCCCCTATTTCCTCTATGTATTCCTTGTATTTAAAAAAAAAAATGTTACTTAAACATTTACTCAATCAATTAATTAAATCATACTTAATATAATCAAACATATTATATCAAAGTATACTATATAAAATGATATAATTGATGACAGCTAGCATTTACAACACACTATTTCCTGTTCATGGTAGTTTTTATAGAAGCTCTAATATGGTTGTATAAACTATGTAACCTTGGCCCTGTGAGAGAGAGAGAGAGAGAGAGAGAGACTATGTGACTTTGATTGAGCTGCAAGAAAATTAATTTCTCATGTACCAAATTATAACATAACAAATTTATTTCTCTAAAATATTGAAAAATTATTTGATAAAACGTAGGGTAACTATGTAGTTTGAACAAGTGACGTATAAGAAAAATAGAAAAGGTACTTACACCATATTTTTGGTAAAATGCACCACATTTTAAACGTAATGACAATCCTTAACATTTTTTCTTTTTTATATTTATGCCCGACCTTTTTACATTATTTTCATTCTAAATTTATATTACTTAAAATTATTTGTGACGGTCAAAAAACCTTTTAGAAGTGATAACAAGACTTATTTACCCTAATATTTTTGAATATTTGAGAATAAAATTAATTACAAAAACTTAGGAAAACACTTTTTTCCCATACTAATAGAATATATATACATATATATTGACACAATGCTAATAGAATATTTAGATACAATAAAGAGATTTATTAGAGAAAAATGCATTATTTGATTTACTACTAATTAAGAAATATTGCTAAAAAAAACAACATGGAGTGTAATTGTTGAAATGAGCAAGAAAGGGGATATTAGTGGCAATTAAAATATGCTACCATTAGCAAAAACTGTCATGTGAATGAATATAATTATCTAAAAGAAACTATAGAAGTTAATCCCTTCGTCCGATGAAAATAATCCACTATTCTTTTTTCATTTGTCCCCAATTTTTAGCAACTTTTTTTAATTAATCCCTTAGTTTTTTCATGTTTCTATTTAATATGTATGATTATTATCAACAAATCCAATATATGTCGCAATATGCAGGGAAAGTTTAATACAGAGAAAGATAACTTGTAACATTGTAACATCGCAATATGCACTAAACGTTTAAAAGGAAAACTTATTAAAGAACTCTCTCTTTACGCCTTTTGACATGTTGACAACTCCCGTTGCTCTTTCTTTCTCCCACGCTCCTGCCGGAACATATATCAAGCTCTAAAAGATCTCCCAAACTCATTTTGGGGAGTGGATAGTCCCTCGCACATATGTCGGTTGCCTACCAATGCACTATGAAGGATAGACAATACAAACACAACTTAGAAGCGTAAAAGTCCAATTGCAAGAATAAATCCCGTAGATATGGCAGTGTGTTTCCTCTCTTGAAGTGTCAAGCTTTGAAGAGTAATTATCGTGGAATGCTTAGCTCAGCTTGTCGTGTTCTTCCTTCTCGACCTACTAGAGATATATATAGGATGGAAGTTTAATTCTTGTGTAAAACAAGAATTAACATTACCAAATCCATATAGAAGACAAGAATAGGGAAAGTTAGAATTCTAATATACCATAAACACAATACTTTCCTAATTCTACTTGAATTTAACATGCAAAGTATTAAACCTAGTTAAACAAGGTAATTTCAAGACAACTTAAACTAGGAAACATAGAATTTGCATGTGATTAAAATTCTTGAGCCTCAAACAAGTGTACACACGCCGCAACACTTACTTTCAGCCTAAGAAATAAAATTTGCATGATATAAAATATATTACACATAGAAATAAGTCATGCAAAATTCATAACAAACTTTGACACATTTTGGCACTTAAATAAAATTAGGAATGCCAACATTTTTTATATTAACAATCTCTTCCTTTGGCTTTTCTAATTTTTCAAAACCTATAGTAGCACAAAATGTCAAAAATGTTTCCTAAGGGTTTAAGAATATTTAAACAATAAACTCTTCCCCTTAGTAAGAAAACTTCCCCTAAGATATATCAGAGTACAAAATTAAACAAGTATGACATATATCAGAGTTAATACAAAAATGTATATCAGAGCATCAACACTAAGTAAAGTACTGAGAATGAATCAGATAAAGATATATCCTGATCAACTACTATTTATTTTCCCCCTTTTTGACAAAGAAGGAAAGCCAGATAAATCCTGCAAAAGAGTTAGTGTAATCAGAGCCTATGATTTATAAAATAAAAAAAGTATGGTTGAAGAAACCATATCTAGAGCTCAAAACATGCTGCATCAGAATGTAGTAGCCATCATAAGGAGTTGAAACATAACAATCACAAAATATAAACACATAAATTAAAAACATAGAAATTTAAAAACATAAACATAGAAATTTAAATTGGAGTGTTTCAAAAACATAAAATGCTTTTTGAAAATGACTCCAGGACTTCCTTCCTTGCTTCCGGGCTGACTGCATCAATCCTGATTTTTCTTTGGTTTCTTGGCCCTCTTGTCATTTTTTCTTATCAGAGCCATCTTCAATTGATCTTTTCTTTTTCTTCTTTTGAGGGGTAACAGCACTAGATACATCCTCTTTGGCTCCTTTTGCTGGATCATCCTCCTCCTGAGTCAACTTCTTCTTAGTAGCTTCTTCATCCACAACAGCCAGAAAACTCCTAAACCCACTAATGTCTTCATCCTTGTATGCAAACGTTTGAGCATTCAACAATAAACAGTGCACCATTAAGCTGCACAAAAGATCAAAACATTTAAGAAAAGAATTATATGAAGATCACCCACAGGAATGGCAGCTTATATGTCTTAGATTTTCTAGGACCACGACCAGAGATACATCTCTTAATAATGTCAAATTTTCTTCTCTCAGTTCACTTCTTGTTTGGTTCTCAGCTAATAGAGTAGCATGACTCTTGGTCTGCTGATTTTGGTTTTGTGGGTACAGGATCTAGGTTGGTCATGACAAACTTATGAAGCAGTTTGTATTTTTGGTTCATTCTCACTGAAGGTGTTTCAGATCTCCTAGCTGGCCAGGTTGTCCCCATAATTTCCTTAGCAATCACATTATTAGACAAGTAAAATTTATCATCATCATCTTTATCTACATTAAACTGTCTAGTCCCTGACCATTTTCTCAAACTCTCCACAGTGAATTTTACCATCCTCCCCCTCACATAAATCTTAGTAGTGAATAAACAGTCAAGATCTCCAAATTTCTTTGAGTTATTAGCCAAGAATTCTTTTACCAAAGTTTCATTGATGGTTTCTTTGCAGTCAAATAATTTTCCAGATTAAGAAACTTAACCAACTCATCTAACCCAATAATATCAAAACCAGAAATCATTATCCTCCTTTCATAAGTAAAATTTTGAAAGTTCACAAAATTCCTAAATAACTGAGCAGTCTTTTATCATGAAAACAGTAACTATAGAGGGTAAAAGAACCTATTACTATTCTGATTTCAGTCAGTTTGGGTTTATCATGAAATCAGGATGCGTCTCGCCTGGGTTGATTGGCAGTAGAACCTTTGTTAGACGTGTCTAGATTGACTGGCTTTTCCTCATCTGATTTTGACTATGATGGTTTCTTGGGATTTCCAATTTGGATCTGGTTGATTCATGTTGCTAGTTGTCGAGTTAGTAAATCTTGCATGATCTATTTCCCTTGCCTGATGTCTTCCCTTCTCTTTTTCTCTTCCTCATCAAATTTTTCTGACTCTTCAGATGAGTCACTTGAACTTTCATCATCTTCCTCTATCTAGTAGTCACTATCCTTATCAGAATGCTTGTCATGAAGTTGTTTGGACTTCTGCTCCCGGTCTGGGGTGGATGAATCCTGATTAGATCCAGGAATCTCGGAATTTTTAGATTCATTTTCTTCGTCAGAATCTTCTATAGCAAGTGACGAGGATTTGTCTTGTTCAGCCTTATCAGAAGTTGCTTTTTCTCGTTCTGTAATTGCAACAGTCTTTTCCAGACTCTTCTCACCCTACGTTTGATTTTTCCCAATTTCCCTAGGGTTTTCATACTCCCTAGAGTTGGATTGCAGAATGTCTTGGATATTGGAAATTTCTTCTTGAATTGCTTCCTAAACAACCTCTGGTTGAGGATTCTCAGGTTGATTCTGAGGGCGTTCAACTTCTGGTACTTGATTTTCTTATGGAACAGCTGGATTTTGAACTTCTGCCTCTGTAATAGGGTTCTCTGGTGGATTAAGGTTTTCTGGTTGCTGTTGAACAGGTTCAGCTAGCAGAATTGGTACTTGTCTGCTTGATCGCATTCTTCTAGTGGAACATAGAGGACCATTGCAGTGAACGGATCAAGTATGTAAGGAAACTTGGCCGTAGGAACCTGAATAACAGGCGTCGGATTTGTTTCAACTGGTGATGCCTCCTCAGGAATTGGTTTAGGTCGATGCACTAGTGATGGAGACTAATTCTGAGTCGTAGTAGCCTGTGCTTCAATTGGTTGTGAAGTACATACATTTGCAGTTGATTTCTTGGAAATTCTTCCACAGCGTCGGACACCAGCATTTCATTTTCCTTTACCATCCATGTTTTTTTTGTGAAAAGATTTTCGGAAAGAAAACACAAGAAAAACTCAAAGATTTTTTAGAGTAGTTAGAAATTTTAGAGAAAGAATGTAAAATTCAGAGTAGCTGGGGTTTATATGAAAAACATGAAAGTTCAGATAAATAGAGGGAAACCGAATAGTTTTAGAACGTTCGTTTTAAAAATTTTTCCGTTAGAAATTTTAGGAGCGGTTTACTTGTAATTGCCACAAAGTATAAGCTCAGTCTAATGCATGCTGCTTGACCCATCAACTAAAGTACGAGATGCATCTGAGCTATATGTACACAGGCAAACATATGCAAATGTAATGAACCAACATAAATTTAATTTCAGTACTGAATACTTCTCAAAATACCTGTTGAAGTTCACACCATGAAGTATTCAGCCAGCTGAACTGTTCTCAACGGAAGAAATTATTTCATAATGAAATTTATTTTGAATTTATCTTTATGGTCAGTCCTGATCCACTTTACACCTCATGAGGACCTAACTTATTGAGCCTTATGAGTGATATACATGAAGATCGATCATCATCTAAACAATTCTTATAAAAAGAATACAACTTTTAAGTCCCCGGCATGCTCAAATTTTTCTACAATTTTGAGCATTGTCGTCTGAGGCAAAGGTAGCTGCACGCACTCAAAGACTTGATTGGTTGATAGCTTTTGCCCTTATTGACTCTGCTTCTTAGACATTATTAGTTGTATATAGTGCCAAAGAGTGTAGATACTAACCATAGGTCTACGTCAAAATTATGACTCTCAATCAGCGACCCCTTATAGTGTAAAACAGGCAGGACATATTCTATCCTTATTTTTATGCAGTTTATCTTTATGGAATAAGAAGAACAAGTTTTGACTAATCTCTTCAAGATATGTCGTCCTCTGATATCCCACACATATATAAATAATTTGATTAATATGTATATGAGTAACACACAAATCACACAATAATATGAAGAATGCACAGAATAAAAAATTTCTGTTTTTCTGAGATTTTTTTATTTTTATCCCTTTTTTATATGTTTATGTACATGCAATGCAATTTTTTTTATGATGTTGAGCGTATTTAGGCTGTATGCGAATGTCATTCTGCTTTCTTAGGTTTTCAAATCTAAATACGTCCAACGCTTTAGTAAACAGATCTATAAGTTGTTCCTCTGTCTGAACATACTCCAAGCCAATCACTTTTTGTTCAACTAACTCTCTGATAAAATGACTTCTTATAACAATATAATTAGTCCTAGAGTGTTGAACTGGATTTTTTGAAATGTTTATAGCACTTGTGTTATCACAGAAAATAGTGGTCTGATCTTGGGAAATTCCATAGTCCTCCAACATATGTTTCATCCAAAGAAGCTGTATGAAACAACTTCTTACAGCTATGTACTCTACTTCTATTGTCGAGAGTGAAATGGCATTTTGTTTTTTGCTCATCTAGACAACCAGGTTTTTCCCTATATAGAAACATCCTCATGAAGTACTCTCTCTGTCATCAACATTCCCAGCATAATCTGTATGAGTATCTAGCAAGATTAGCATTGGTACCTCTAGAAAACCATATGGCAACCTCTATTGTTCCACTGACATATCTGATTATCCTTTTGACTACAGCCAAATGTGTTTCTCTTGGCTTTGAGTGATATCTTGCACGTACAATGTCTGGCTTTCTTGCTGTCAGATAAAGTAAACTCCCAATCAAGCTACGATATAAAGTAGGATCTATCTCCTTTGTACGATCATCCTTTGACAATTTCAGATTAGAAGCCATTAGAGTTCTTATTGGTTTAGAATCTTCCAAGCCAAAATTCTTGACTAGATTTTTAGCATACTTTGACTAAGTGATAAATACGCCAAATATGTCCTGCTTCACCTGTAATCCAAAAAGAATGTAAGTTCACCTACCATGCTCATTTCAAATTCTGTTTACATCGTCTTGACAAATTCCTTTGTCTTTGGCTTCTAAGGTTGATCCAAATACAATATCATCCACATATATCTGAGCAACAATGATTCCCTTATTAAATTGCTTGATGAATAAGGTCTTACTAGTACCTCCTCTGTTATAGCCTTGTTCAAGAAGGAATATGGTGAGTCCTTCATACCAAGGTCTGGGAGCTTTTTTAAGCCATGTAAAGCCTTCCTCAACCTATACACATGGTTAGGATTCTGTGGATCTGTGAATCCTAGTGGCTACTCAATATATGCTTCCTCCTTTATAATGCCATTAAGAAATGCACTCTTCACATCCATCTGATATAGCTTGAAATCCATATGACATGCTACTACAAGTAGTAATCTGATAGACTCAAGTCTGGCTACTGGTGCAAATGTCTCATCAAAGTCTATATCTTCCATCTAGGTATAGCCTTGAGCCACAAATCTTGCTTTGTTCTTGGTGGTCTTTCTTTGTTCATCAAACTTGTTTTTGACGACCCATTTAGTTCCAATAACATTGCCATAAGAGGGTCATGGCACTAGTTCCATGACCTGATTCAGCTCATCTTGCATTTGCTTGAACCTAATTTTCATTATGTAAAGCTTCCTTCACATTTTTAGGTTCAACTAATGAGAGCACATGTGACCAAATTCTTGTTGAAATCTTTTTCTGGTCACTATCGTTTCTCATCTGGATAGGATGTTTCAACTGGATGTACCTTCTGAATTCTGGTAGATGGTCTTCTAGGTTCTGGTTCTAGTTCTGATTTTGGTTCTGGTTCTGGTTCAGATTCAGATTCTACAACTTGTTCATTCTGACCTCGGCGGGATGTATCTTGTTCAGGACCTGCCTGTGCTGTTGCGGTTGACTGAGGCGGGATACGTCCTGACTCAGTTCTATCAGTCTGATTCCGTACTGTGATGACTTCCAAATTATCAATTTTAGGTTCTTGTGAATAAATGGAGTTGTCAACAATATCATCAACTTTAACATTCACAGATTCAACAATATTCTGAGTACGCATATTATAGACTCTATAAGCTCTATTGTTCTCAGAATATCCAATAAAAACTCATTAATCAGATTTAGCATCAAATTTTTCTAGGTGATCTTTGTCATTCAAGATATAGTATTTACCACCAAAAATATGAAAATAGCTTAACCTAGGTTTTCTGTCTTTTCAAATTCCATATGGAGTTTTATTAGTTCTAGGTCTAAGTGTTACTCTGTTAATGATGTAATATGCAGTGTTCATCGCTTCAGTCCATAACTTAACAGGTAATTTCTTACTATTAAGCATGACTCTAGTCATTTCCTGCAAGTTTCTATTTTTTTTCAACCACACTATTTTATTCAGGGGTCCTATGTAGAAAACTCATGCATAACACCATGTTTTTCATAGAAACTAGAAAAGTTAGAATTATCAAATTCTCTACCATGGTCACTTCTGATTCTCTTCAATGTAACACATTCATTAGATTTCTCATTTGAGAGCTTCTTGAATAAAATACAAAATCTGTCAAATGTATCATATTTTTCTCTAATAAAATCAACCCATGTATATCTAGAAAAATCATCAACACAAACAAAAAATGTACATCTAACCTCCATTGTTTTCAGTTTGGATAGGACCCATATTCATGTACACTGGAGGTAGATAAGCGCTTACCTACTTTGTGTGAATTCCTTATTTACTTACCTTTCTAGCATGGTTCACATATGCTCTCAGAAATTGTTTTCAATTCCGGAATACCTCTAACAGCTCCACTCTTGTTCAATTTGAGCAGACTTTAATAGTTCATGTGACCCAATCTTTTGTGTCAAAGTTCTGTAGGGTTAGTGCTAGTAATTTTACAAGTAAGTTTGTGAGTTAATGTATAACATTTATCACTAGACCTAACACATCTGAGTAAAGTTTTTCCAAAAAAGTTTGATTCAGTATCAAGATAAAAAACTTTGCACTCAGTTTTAGAAAAGAGCACTCTGAGATAATCATCACACAATTGACCAACACTCAAAAGATTAGTTTTTAAACTAGAAACAAGCAAAATATCCTTTAGAGTAGGTAAGCCTTCAATGCAGATCTTTCCAGATCCTTCAATGTGACATTGTTGTCCACCTCCAAATGTAACTAAACATGTTTCACCTTTCTGAAAATTGGACAGCAGCTCTAAGTCACTTGTCATGTGTCTAGAACATTCACTATCAAAATATCAAGTGTTAGGGATTAAAGCACTTAAAGAAAGTTTAACAACATAACTCTTGTACTCATCCTTTTTCACTCAAACCTATTTTACCTTACATTTAGCTTCAGATATTTTAACTTTGTGTGTGTTGATCAAATTTATATATTTTTACAGCTAAAAACATCATGAGCAAATTCACCACAAAAGTTACAGTTTACCTGTCTGAGCTTACAGTACACAATGGAGTTCTAAACTGGTCTGATAGTAGTAGGTTGGTTTCTGGTACTCTACTATTGCTGCCTTGGTGGACTGCTCTTTTGGACAGTTCTACTTGAAAAGGATCCAGATATATCATGCTTGGGTCCAAAATCCTACTTTTGTCCTGATCTTTTTGGAAGTTTTCCTCTAATTCTTGCATTTTCCTTCATATCCTAGTCCAGATGTGTCACCTGAAGGTCTTCTATACTTCAGGACTTCATTCAACCTTGCAGCTCCAATTGTCAAATGTTTGAACCCTTCATTGGCATGCTCCAAATCAATTGTAAGCTGATTGATACGTTCATCTTTTTGTTCAATAGATTTGTGTAGATCTCTCTTTTCATCATCAATAAATTCTATCATGAGTTAAAGCATATCAAATTTATCTTGTTTTACAACAAGTTGATTATATAATACTATACAGTTTGGACATGATATCTCTTCATTTGTACATGGTTCTGTAGTGTTAGCAGTGAGGTAGTTCATAGAACTAGATTGAGGCTGGACATGTGCTATTAGAATGGTAATATGTTCTTCTGATGAAGTCTCTGATGCTGATCCAGACACGTCCTCCTCTTCTTTACTCCAGGTAACTTTCATGGCATTTTTGCCTTTCTTCCACTTCTTTTGTGCATTTGGACATTCTAATGTAATATGGCTGTAGCCTTCACATTCCTTGCACCTTATTCTGCTAGTAGGTTGTGCCTTAGGGAAGAAGTTGCCTTTGGATTTTATGTAGCTAGATCTATTCTGTTCAGTTGGTTGTTGCTCTCCATCTTGATTCTGATTTTTCATCTGATAAGATCTTTGAGCCTGTACTGATTTTTGAAACCCCTATCTTTTTGTTGTTTGCTTTTCAAGAACTTTTTGAATTGCTTGGTAAGGAGTGCTATGTTATCTTCCTCATTAGATTCTTCCTCAATTTTAAAATCTTCCATCTCGCTTTTGAATGTAATCCCAGACTTTTTCTCCTTTTTCCTCTTAGATAAGCTCAGCTCTTATATTAACAAGGATCCCACAAGCTCTTCAATCTTCATCTTCTCTACGATCTTACTTTCTTCAATGGCAGTGACCTTTGTGTGGAATCTATCTGGTAGGGATCTGAGGATCTTTTTGACAATCTTCCATTCAGAATATGTCTTGCCCAGAGCTTTTGCTTGATTGGTGATCTCACTTAACCTGGCGTATTAATCCTTGAATTCTTCAAGATCGTTCGTTGTGATTTGCTCACACTCAAGAGTGAGTATCTGAAGTCTTGAGGACTTGATTGGAGTTGTTCCTTCATTAGCAACTCGAAGAACATCCCAAGCTTCCTTAGCAGTCCTGCAATTAGTAACAAGTCTAAACTGATTTTGATCTATAAAGAAAAAAATAGCATTTAAAGTTTTAGAATTCCAACCACATGCAGTATTCTCTTAAGCAGTAAATTCAGCATCAGGCTTAATAGAAACAGTACAATCTCTTGCAGTGACAGTGCGTGCTGTGTAGCCAGAAAGGATAGAAGTCCAAGCCCTATTATCTATAGACTGAATATAAATTTACATGCGGACTTTCCAATATGCATAGTTAGACCCGTCTAGGATAGGTGGTTTAACAGAAGATGTATCCATGTCTAGATGAACCTGATCTCACTAATAACTTAAGTGAACCCCCCCTCTGATATCAAATGTGAATAAGTAGTTATCTAGACTCTAATCAGGATATATATTATCTAGCTACTTAAACAGTTAATCTGGTGTAAAGCGACCTAAATATATCTAGCTCGAGTATGTATGCAAAAAATAAATAACACTAGAATTGTTGACACAGAAACTCAAAACGAGAAAACTGCAGGCACCCTTGCTACGGGACAACCAATCCACTAATCGTAGGGAAAGTTTAGTACAGAGAAAGATAACTAGTGATATCACAATATACACTAGATCGGAAGAGCACACTTATTAAAGAACTCCTTCTTTACGCCTTTTGGCATGTTGTCAACTCCCGTTGCTCTTTCTTTCTCCCGTGTTCCTCTCGGAACATACTTCAAGCTCCTAGAGATCTCTCGAACTCATCTTGGGACACTTGAACTCCTAAACTACTTCAACCCAGAGTGGATAGTCCCTCGCATATATGTCGGTCGCCTACCAACGCATTATGAAGGGTAGCCAATACAAACATAGCTTCGAAGCATGAAAGTCCGATTGCAAGAATAAATCTCGTAGGTTTGGCAGTGTGTTTGCTCTCTTGAAGTGTGAAGCTTTGAAGAGTAATTATCGTGGAATGCTTCGCTCAACTCGTCGTGTTCTTCCTTCTCGACCTACAAGATGTATATATATATATATATATATAAGATGATAGTTTAATTCTTGTGCAAGACAAGAATTAATATTACCAAATCCATATAGAAGACAAGAATAAGGAAAATTAGAATTCTAATATATATCATAAACACAATACTTTCCTAATTCTATTTAAACTTAACATGCAAAGTATTAAACCTAGTTAAACAAGGTAATTTAAATACAACTTAAACTAGGAAACATAGAATTTGCATGTGATTAAAATTCTTGAGACTCAAGCAAGTGTACACATGCAGGGCCGGCCCTGTGATTTCTAGGGCCTGAGATTACCTCTCTAAAATAGGCCCCCGACCAATATATATATATATATATATTTCTTTTATCATTAAATAAAACATATATATAAAGAAAAGCATAATAATATACCGTACATTAAATATAAAATGAAACCAAAAAAAAATCCAAAATATTACTATATTATCACTAAAATACATTACAATGTGCTAACATGTCACCTCTCAGATAGCTTCATCGATCCATCGTTTGTGAACAGTGGTCTGTTTTAATTTTGTTTCTATTTGGTTTGGATTTGATATAGAGAGGGCCAACTTCTTTTTGTTTAGGCCTATTTATTCATCTCTTAGGCCTTTTTTTTTTTTTTTATACTTATGAGTCTTGAATTCCTTTAAAAAAATAGATTTTTACTCAATTGGGCTGGATATAATAAATATTCATAGGCCCTAACATTTCTTGGGCCTGATGGGCCGGCCATAAACACATGTCCTAACACTTACTTTCGGCCTAAGAAATAAAATTTGCATGCTATAAAATATATTACAAGTAGAAATAAGTCATGCAAAATTTGAAACAAACTTTAACATATTTTGACACTTAAATAAAATTAGAAATGCCAATATTTTTTTTGTACTAACAGGTATATATATAACGAAAAATGTTCTAAAATTCTATTTTTCTAAGAATATTAATTGATTTTTTCTAATTTATGTTAAAATGAATAGGAGACTATTTTCAAGGATCGAGAGATTGTAAAACTAATACATGCAAGACAAAATAATTAAGTAAATAAATGCATAAACGCCCTTGTGGGTGCTTCAATTATTTATGATTATTTATTATACTTGCTTATAATGGAAAGGAATTATGACGGCACTAACATGCGTGGTGGTCAAGTAGATTTGCTTCTATAAGCAATATGAAGTGGGTTCTATTGTCTTTTTCAATAAAGCTAACAAATAATTAATTAAAGAAAAGAAAAGGACAAATGAAAATGCCAACTTTTCATATATAGCCATATCCTTACATTGAGCTGCTTTAATTACTTTTAAGAAAAATTAATTAATATAATAAAACTACAAATCATAGAAATACGTTCTATAAACTACAGGTTATTCTCTTTTTATTTTCTTTTTCTTCCCTTTTTTTTTCCTTTTGGATATAAGGGGAAATATGGAAAGGGTAAGGTGTAGTTTGAAACCGGGACCTCTCATCTATCTAACCATTATAGCACTTATTCACACAACTCTTTGCATTATTCAGTTTTGTGAGATGAGTGTAACATATGGGAGAAAAATTAATTTCTCTCTCTTTCAATAATTTAGTTTTCTACATTAAGAAAACAATATTTTCTTTTTTGAAGGGCCGGAAACTGTTAAATTTTATTATGAATTAATCGTTTCCATTACAGCTAGCAGACAATAGCACAGCTTCTAACCAATTTGGTGCACGATTGCAAATACAAGGATTAGCGATTAAGCAAGCCAGTACAAAAGTAAACAAGTTTTTCACTATTTTGATAAAAGAAAATTAAAACTGAAAATCGTCTGAATTTCTCTAAAATAATACTTTATAGTTTCAGCAGTAACATATGTACAAAAATTAAATTTTAATCCTCAATAAATTTAATTCAAGCTCATAATTTTTTCCCAAACTTTTTCCTCTTCATTTACCACCTTAATTTAAGTACTTGTTATATTAATAATTAGGGAAAAATTTTGCCAAATTAAATGGACACTCTCTACTTTTGGAGTTGGCATTAAATTAAATATTAAAATTCAAGAAAATCACAACCAGACAGAAGGTCTTTGATGCAAAGTTAATGTTCTCTAGCTCTTTAGTGGGCTGACCAAATGAACCTTGTCTCTTGCTATTAAATAAGCATTTGTACATGCTTAAAGCATGGAAAAGCATGTTCATTTAGAGTCTCCAAAGGTTAATGTCCTTATTTATTTTGTTCTAATTGCATGTATTTAGTTAGGACCACATTTCCTCATTTACATATGAAGGGAATTACACTAGCATCGATTGGACGAAATATTTGGAATCTATCTAAATTAAGCTATGAATGGTAAGTCTTTTTTAAGTGTAACAATAGCATATTAAAATGGGGTCCGCGTCTTTTAATTTCTATAACTTATGATTTATCGAGCAATGGTCATTGTCACATGAGTAATGATAAACATCCAGATTAGTTCACCAATTCGTTCACCGATTGTGTATTAACAAAAAGGGTAAAATTGTCAATTAAGGCATTTAAATAATTTGAGCTTTATATATTTTAGGGTTAAAATTGTAAACCGGTGAACTAATTGGTAAACCAACGGGGATGTGTAGCATTACTCTTGTCACATAGGCAAACACTATTCCCAGCTGTTTCTCTTGTAAAAGTTGCATAATTCTTTGAGTTACAATAATTTATTTCAAAGTGCCACATCTTAGATGACTTCATGAAATCCCTCATTTATTTCCTCATTGTTTGTAATCTTATCCCTAACATCCTCAATAATTTGCATAATAAAACCAAATTTATGCTTTTATCATACCCCTGATCTATACATGGAGAATTGCATACATGAAGTATATTGATAACACAATTCTCTTTAAGTTATTTACTATTTAATTAAACAAAACATAAAAAGAGATGTGGTGAATAGATTTCATTACTATATGTTAATTAATATGTCTGAATCCATTCTATAAAATGTTGTTAAGATGTTAAAAAACATGCCATGTTCTCAAAACTCTTAAACAACTTATATAAGTACTTTCGTCCGATCTTTTTAGAAGTCAGGTATAACTCATTCTTCAGTTGTACTACAACTGATCTTTGTTAATAAAATACAAAACGTGACCCTAGTTGCGATTCTCCCCAAACTTTGTTTGCATAAAAAGCTTGAAGAAACTATAAGAAATGATAATTAAGCCTAGAAAAGTCATCACATAGTACATCGGAAAATATACATATGATGCTTAATCAATCACGCTAGCTGGCCACGTTTCTATTTTCTCCATCCTTTAAGATTGAACACACTCACCATTTCCATACTTGGAATTTTAGCAGTACAATTCCCAAAGGTAAAGGAATCAATTAAGGACAGACAACCAAATTTTTTTGGGCAATGAACCCTCAAATTACTTTTGACATTTAGGGTAGGTCATTTGTTGTCTATTCATACCACATGGAATAGAATCAAAGTGGGTACATCAAAGAAATTATTTCTTGGTACAATTCATGAATCGAAAGGTAAAAAGGAATTATTAGATTAATGTCTATAGCTTAACACCTAGCAGACAATTTGTAAAGGATTCTAATAATTAGTGCAGTATGATCTCACTTGATTTAACCTTTCTTTTTAAAGGCCTTTAGTGTATTTTTTTGAACAACTTTTCTTTGATATTTTTGTGAGCATCCATACAAAAAAGAATTACGTAAGCAACATATATTACAAATGAACTGTTAAAAAAATAAACATGTTAATCAAGTTTCATGGTAGACTACTGTCTATCTTACGGTAAATTATATATATATATATATACACACACACGCACGAAGGTCAAATCTAAATGATCGTTAATCACATTTAACATTGATTAATCTAATATGTGTGTGAGACTAGTTATGTTATATTGAGTGTCCTGCTTTATGGGAAGTTCACCTAGGGCTCTTTTCTGACGAAATAACTCAAATTTAGCTTTATTATAAATTCTTCTTTTCTTTTCCTTTTTTTTTATTTTTTTCATCAAAACTATATGATATATTAAGTGATATATCATCTCGTTAATGCTCATGAGAGAACTTCTGCATTTTATGAAAGACTATTTGATAGTTCATATAAAGGGAGTTGATATTAACCAATGTGTAGAAAATCGGACTGATAATTGAATCTAGAAAGATTGGGTTGAACTGGTTTTAATATAGTTAGTTAATAAAAGATTAATTTTTATTCTAAAAATATATTTTTTATTTTTCATATCAACGAAAGTAGAACATTTGCTTTTGAGTTTTTTCTTTTTTTTTTGTAAGTGGATTTTCCAGATTCCTCCGTTGGTCGATTGTGTTCAGGCAACTGGGTTGATTTTTAGGCTAATTCCTAGTTTTTCTTGTCATGAACCAGCTAAGAGAGACCGATTTTCATAACAGTTTCTTATTTAATTTGTCAGTCGGACCACATAATTGGAACACATTGATGTCAGTACGCCAAATTATCACTAGTTCTCAATCTCTATATATGTCAAATACATTCTTTTTAATTTTAAGTTTCTGTACGTTATGTTAATCAGTGAGTTTTTTCTCAAGCACAACCCATATATAATAGGATATATATTTTGATCAATTGGTTCTATTATTAGGGTATCCGATCTAGAGTTAGACCTAGTTACATTATAGCATCTAGCTAGAGACAATAAGATAAATATTTGTTTGGTGGGACGAGCAAGTCTCCCTTGACTTGTACATTTCTATGATCAGGTTAGTACCTCTAATATAATTGCTTCTCACTAATGATCAAATTACGATATCTATTCTTATTCGCGGAATTTGATGACTTGCCCTCGCGTGAAATTAGCCTTCTCCATTGAGGTATGTATGGTAGTCGGGCCGGCCGCAATCAACCCTAGCTAGGATCCACCTGTCTCCTCTCATGGTACTAAATATAAATGTGAATCAATTGTACAGAAGTGTATCCTCATAATATTGCACACTTCTCCCTCCACTTCATAAGGTAATGACAGTGACTTTGCTGGTAAATCACTTGCTACAATTCAAAGAGTAACTTCTTTATTTTCTCTTCTCTTCTTTTTCTTTTTAATATTTATATAATTCCAAGTGGTGCAAAAAGCATGCCCTTTCCCCCGGCCCCTACTATGTGTACACACAACACATGCACACACAAAAACAAAATATTTCTACTGATTTTCAACTTTTGGGCACTACAAATTCACACCCAACCCTTCACTCTTCTCTCATTCAAAATCTTCTCCTCTTTTCCCAACCCTTTCTCTAAAGTGTCCTTCCTTGTTCTTCCTCGCTCTTTCCCTGTACCCTGGTATACTTTTTGACTTTTATTTTGGTGTTTTGAACTTTTTTTTCTGTCTTGCTATATATGTCCACAATGAAAATAGCACCCATGCCTACGACGCTAGGCCTTGACTGGGAGTCTTGCATTATGGGGAGTGCTGACCAAAATGTGCATGCCTCTCATTCTTCTGATAGTAAAAGCATGCAAGAAAATCTTGAAGGTTGGACTTTCTTTGAGAGCCTCTCAAAGATTTCTAACAGTGACAAAGAGACATGTACTGAAAAAGAGAACTCTTGTGATCCTCATAGAAAATCTTCTTTTCCAAGACTAAGTGAAAGAAGTTTGGAACTTTGCACTGAAAATTTGGGAAGTGAAACAGGTAGTGATAGCATTTTCTCATGGGACTCATTTGATTCCCTGTTGGAAAATTCGACACTAATGCAACAGCAACAAAGGCCAAATAAGCAATGTATGAAATCATCAAGAAAAAAGATCACTTCTTCCCATAGTTTCCCTCCTCCCTTGACAACCATTAGCGGGTCAAGATGTCTCCAAGTGAGGCCTTATCGCGAAAATGGAAGGCTAATCATGAAGGCGGTCAAGGCCCCGATAAGGCATTCTTGTCTTCAAGCTGAAAGGAGCCATGGCCGCCTCCGGCTGTTCATTTCGCAAGATTGTGACTCTGATCATATAATGATCAATGAAGAAGAAACCGAAGAGGTCCGCGAATTAAATAATGAAGATCATGAAGTAGACATTGAAGAGACAGAATCGGAAGAAGAAGAAGAAGAAGAAGAAGAAGAAGAAGAAGAAGAAGAAGAAGAAGAGTTTGATGCAAAAATAAGCCACAGTACTGGGGATGTTGAAATGGGAATGGAGACATTCCAAAGGCCTAGCAGGTGCAAGGAAGGTGGAAATGGAACTAAAGAATTGTGCAATTGGAAATCTGCATTTTGGGTCACTATTTCCTAAAATTATTTTTATTTTTGTGTTTAATTTATTATTAATATTATTCTCCTTTTTTTTTTGGATTGTGGTGGGTGTTAGGGTGTGGGTTGGGAAAAAATTTTCAACCATCAAACGTCTTTGTAATGTAACGACGTTTGATATGTTCAACGTCTTCAGAGCAGATGTCTAGTGTTTGAAACTTACTAGTTGGGTCAGAGATTAATTTACCGTGTACTTTAGAAATCTGAAAATTTGAAGTTCACCATTTTAATCGTTTTTCTTCATCACTAATTTAATTGGCCTTTGTATTTCTGAATTCCTGCATACTAATAATTAAGTTATGTTGCTCAAGGTTGGCACTTGGCAGTTAATATCGTTATGACCATAAATGCTTTTCTTTACGGGCCCCCACACCAACAAAGTCGCGACATGTACTCCCAAAGTTGTGACATGTGGCCATAAAGTTGTAAATATATGTACCCACAAAGTTGGGTCGATCAGGACTGGTATAATCTCCCAGAAATGCTTAATACACAAGGTTAATTTTTATCAGCGGTAATAGATGGCGTATAAGCAACTGTAAAACTATCTACTAAAAGATTTGGGTCATGTCACCAGAAATAAAATAAAATAAAATAAAAAATGTGACGTGAAACTTATAAACCCAATATTATATTTGGTTCCGCCATTTAATTTCTCATACAAGAGAGAGTGCATTTAATTATTGGAGTTTGGGAGATGTCAAGGGGGTGGGTAGACTTAATTCCGTCTACATTCCTAATATGAAGACCACATGGTCTCTATTACAAAGACTGTATAGTTATAAAAAAGTAAGTGCTCACGTTTAATGGTGTTTATAGTATCCTCCATATGGTGGTTCTCGTAGAAAAATCACTTTCATTTTTATTGACGTAACCAAACTAAGGAATTCAAGTGAAAATCTTCCTTTTTTTTTTTTTAACCTGTCACAAAAATTTTGTTAATTAACTAATGTGGCTGAAAACCCTAAATAGCGTTATTATGAGGAATCTTAATTAAAACATAAATAGCCTATGAGTAATCTTTTAAACACTACGGGCAAAATAATAAATTAACAATGACAAAAGAAATTGGAAAAGCCGTAAAAATATATTGTCGAAAGAAATTGGAAAAGCCGTAAAAATATATTGTCGAGGTCAAAGTGACTTCAAATTGTCTCTTATTAAATGCTTGGTGCTGTCAGACGACTATATGACAGAAGATCATTGAAAACTCACATGTGTGGTTTTCCATTGATTTCCCACCACATAGGCATCCGACAATATAAATTCTATCATACGTATGGTGAGAGATCATTTTTTATTACACATACCCGACACAATAAAAAGGTGTTTTTTTGTTGGCTTTGTTGTTCCAATTCTAGAATAGTATCGACCCAAATTGGGGACTGAGTACTAAACGCCTAAATTATGATTTTGTCCTTTTCAATCCAATTCTCCTTTGATCCATACAACTATTTGTTCTACTCAAATATTTATGCTTTCCTTTCTTTCAAAAGGCAGTTGGAAGTAGTATACTGAGTATGCGCCTCAGGACTATAGGGAGGTAGTAGCTTCTTATTTATAAATTTCAATACATGTATTTGTATTATCTTAGAGCTCAGGTTTTATGCCCTCCTTGCATGTATCATGATTTTTATTATTAATAAAATGGCAGGATATTCCTAGCTCACTCTGTCTGGTCTTGAAGGAAGCTCCAAAAAAAGAGGTACAATTACACGCTACATTTATGTGAAGACATTTATGTGAAGGCACAGTTTGATCAATTATTTTTCCAATAATAACCCATATGCACTATTTACCTTTACATGGCTGTACTAAGGTCTAGTTGTAATCTTTGATATTCCAAAATACTTTCTTCGTTCCAAAAGGATACTAAATGATTCCATTTTCGTTCGTCCTAGAAAAATAGTTTACTTACCATGTTGAGCATGTATTTAATTTTTCGTTTTCATATGTGACTCTAATTAATTATTGTTATTCAACTACCTATGCATTAAAACTATTTCAAACAGTTAACGAGACATAAGGGTATACATGAAAAAATAAGGTAAAATTTAATGTTTCAACTATATTAACTATCATATCTTAATCTATATGAAAGTAACTACTTAATTATCTTTTTGGGATGGAGAGAGTATCATTTTTCGTTGTAAAACTAATATGGCCATAGTCCTGATCATCTTATAACTTTTGCGGGCGATGTTAGTTTTTGATTTTTTGGTTATCTAGAATGCTGCAAACAAATATACTTTTAACAAAAGAAATAAATTCAATCAAAGAGCCTTTGACTAAAAATAGCTACAGTAATTACTACAGAAGTACATATATTATTTATAAAAAATATATATATATATATTAGCAGTTTTATGGCACTTTTGAGAGGTGCCATAATATTTGGGGTGCATGGATGCAAGATATACAGATCAAGATTTCAAACTCATGCACCTCACATGAAATGAGATGTGTCATGACATGCTACCAAAAATTAGAAAAATTTTAATCAAAAGCCTCCCCAACCATTCCACTTGGAAAATATGATGAGAGGCTTGCAGAATTTCGTTACTTTGTCGTGATTCCATTTACACCAAGTTGAAAAGACAAGAATATTCTCCTAATCTTTTGGACATGTAAATAGCGGTAAATTAACTAGTCTACAACTTGCACAACTTGATGGTATTCTGCAAATTATGGTGTTTGCATTGGAGACTACACAATACCATTTATGTGAGTTTCAGTCTAACGTCATACGTATGGCGGTGTGGCGCATTGTGATTGGGACAACTCACCCACTATGAGTTTACAATGGGTGAGTTGTCTCCATCACAATGCTCCACACAAGATATCTAGCAGCATATCTCGTCTGGCATTAAATCAAAAGTGTCATTTATGTATCTGTCACTTTTCTTCACGTCACTACAAGAGTACACATTTACATCAGAAATGTCAGCGAGAGATTTGAGACTATTAAAAACTGAAAATTTTCTCAAAAGCCTTAGAGACAATATATATATATATATATTTTAAAATGGATTCCATCATTTTATCCGACCATATATTGAGGGTATTTCCCAGTAAAAAAGGAAATGATAAAGAGAAGATTATATTGGCTGAAAAAGGATATACATGTAGCAGCAAAGATCGTTACAAAAAATTGTACACCAAAATGGGTCCAACAAAATCTAATCGCTTCAGGAATATCTTCACGTGTTTTCTTCAATAATTGTCAACTAATCAAACCACAAACGAGGGCCCGACTGAAAGAGAATACACAGTGCATTTTTCTTGCACAGAATCTGGAGAAGATTCGAGCCACTGAAAAGTTGCGACTGAAAATTCGAGACAGTCACTAGTCGACAGTGCTTGTAATAATCTTTCGATTTTTCATGTCTCCCTCGCAATGTAACAAACTATAAACCCTAACACCTTCTCAGGAGTTTTATGAAGATTTATGTTGTTACAAAAGTTGAATTTTTAGAGAATGTATGGTTGAAATGTATGGAAGTGTGGAAATTTATTTTTTTTATTTTTTGTGGAGATATATGTGGTTAATATTAAATTTCAACTTATTGAACATTGACCAATTTTTGATTTATGATAAACTATGCAAATAAAGCTCCCTAGCGTAAAACGTAAGTTTGTACATATTGTATGCGCATGACAAAAGTTAGTATATTGTATTTTAAGTGAGGGTGTGGGCTCTAGACTGAGTTATATTGGCATGATATGTACAATTTGTCAAGCATCTTTCAATAATGCCATGTAGTATAAGTGATGTTTAGACTTTAGTACCTGTATAAGTGACAACTAATGACATTAAATGATATAAGTGAAACTAAATACATAAATAAATGACTCACTTGATTTCATTTATTATTTATTATTACGTACATTGATATAGTTTTAAGTACTAACAGTGCTAAATTGCATTAATACTCAGCGCTTTTTTATTCAAGTATCTATTAAAATTTGGAACCATCTGGAATAGAGGAAACAATTAGTTACAATATTCAATAGGAAGAATTAGTAACATACCCACTAAGACAACTCACATTTGAGTTCTTTAATGATTTCATGTCAAATGTATATAGGAGATCAAAGCTACAACTGATAGGGAGGACAGAGAGAGAGAGATTCACATATAATAAAGAAAAGTACTCTTGAAACAAATGCTAAGAGCATCTCTCATGAAATGTACAGGCTTGGAGCGACGTATAGGAGAGAGATAGTTCAGATAGATATATAAAATGTAAAAATTTCATCTTCAAGTCTACACATTTACATTGAAGACAGTCTAATGGGCGCTGTGGAATTTTAATTTGGAAAATATTGTGAATACTGTGGTTATCTAGACACTAGTCGGGATATATCTTGCCTATATATATTTTACTGATGTAAAGTGAAATGCGACATAGATGTGTCTAGCTCGAGTATAAATGCAGAATTAAATAACACCAGAATAATTACGCAGAAACCCAACTGGGAAAGATTACGGACACCCGTTCGACGGGACAAACAAATCCATTAATTTAAGAGGTGAGTTTAGTACAGAGGAAGAATAAAAAGTTCTATCACAAGAAACACAAAATAATCAAAAGGAAAACTTATAAAAGACTCTCTCTTTACGCCTTTCGACAATGAGTCAACTCTCATTGCTCCTTCTTTCTCACGCGCGCCTCACGAAACATCCATCAAGCTCCTTGAGATCTCCTGAACTCATTTTGAGATGACTTGACCTCCTAAACTACTTTCATCCTCCGTGGATATGTCCATCGCACCAATGTGGTCGCCTACCATGTACTTGAAGGGTACACCAAACACAAACACGTTGTGTACTTGAATATCGGTTTACAAGACAAAGTCTCACGATAATAAGGCAGTGTTTGATCTTCTCTTTTGCGGTCGAGCACTTTGGATAATGTACAGATTTATTTCTTGCTTCGATTCGGCTTTTGCTCGCCTCTTCGACTTACAAAGAGATAATACATATATATAGGTAAGAATTCGATTTCTTGTGTAAGTTAAGAACCCTACTTACCATATACATGTAGTAGAAAACAAACTAAGGAAAGTTAGAAACATAATATACCATAAACTCAAACTTTCCTAATTCTAGTTAGACTCTACATGCGCATAAACAAGAACCCTAGTTATATAAGGTAAGTACTAGACAACCTAAACTAGAAAACGTTAAGACATTGCATGTATATCAAATTCTTGTGTCTTAAGTTAAATACACATGCCACAACTTAACTTTTGGCTTAAGACAACTAAATTTGCATGTTAATAATTAAATCTTACGTGAAAGAAGTCATGCAAAAATTGTAACAATGTCTAAACAATATTTGACACTTAACTAAAAATTAGGAATGTCAAGACTTAAGGATTTTCGTACTAACAAATATGATTGAACCCTCGTGACTCAGCTAATGGAATATTAGATATGGAATTGTTACAAGTTCATATCGACAATTCCTATTGTTGTGTCTTACTAAAACTTTTTTGAAAGAAAAGTTTACACTTAATTCAACGTTTATGTCCAATATAAAATAAATACGATTTAGAACCAGACAAGCTGGCTTCGTCCATGATGTGGCCTAATTAAAAAGGGGGAAAAAAACATGCCTCCCTACTGCCATATATGAGTGCTAATATATGAGTAGTAATATTTTTTACATCATGAGATCAATTGGTTATATTATAAAATTAAGCCAGGGATATGATCCTAGATTATTTCATTTCATAGTCCAATAATAATAATATCTTTTGAATTAGATATATGCATAGTCGGGATCACTAATCAATTTCTAAAATGGGCTCACTGATTTTGGAGAAGGTGACGGATGCAAAATCTTCTTGGCTAAGAAATATCATAAAATCATAGGGATATATCTAATCATGATTTTGATCAAACACCAGATGTTTAGTGTTATTATAGATCAGATAATTTGTCATAATAGTAGCTATTAATTTGATTTGTAAGGGTCACATTATATTTACATTAACGATTAATATAATGCCATCACTGTTTGGTGCTGGAACATGCTATATATACCTATAACACCTATTATATTTGTTAAAATTAAAGGTGTATAATTTTACCGAAGCCATTTAATCCATAGTAATTATACAAGGGGACTTCGACAATTAATATCGTGGGTTCTATGAAATCAGATCAGGCTCATGTATGAAATTTGAGAACCAATAAAAAATAGTCATACCGCATGTGGCTGTTTTCTATTAGTTCTCAGACTCTATAGAAAAACTACAATTAATCCCATCTATGGAAGCTGGGTACAAGAAATTTGCTAAGATTTACCTCATCGTAAGGTACAAGTTCGAACTCGAGATGATAATGCCGCGTTATTTAAAAAAATGGAAATTGAACATAGTAGAACAAAAAAGAAAAAAAGACAAAAATAAGTTGCAAAAATCAAATAAAAAATGTCACCTGCATATATAGTGAAAAAGAAAAGAAAAGAAATAAAGTGCAAAAAAGGTATTGCGCAAGCCTATGGAAGTCGAACACTTGCTTCACTACTGCCCTAAGATCCGACTTTTCAAAAAAGTCACATAAAAGGCAAGAAAAGAGAATAACTATTTTAATTCAAAAAGTGACCCAAGGACCAGTCCATTTGCAATAAAATTATCCCTTCATGAGACTTAACAAGTGTGTGTTTCAAAAAAGAATATTAATTAATTAATTTTAATTTCAAAAGAAAATGAAAATCGAACTAATAAGTAATTTGCAATGGACTGGACTCAATTGAATGTATAATAATATGAGATACTGGGATATTAGTGGAAAATGTAAAAGTCATGCTAAAACTTTTACTTACAACTTTCAAAACTCATATTGAGCGATACATTCATACTTAGTTTTGAAAGTTAGATCTTATTAAATTTCAAGTTCAAACTTTAAATTTGAAATGTATATTGCATTTTTCTATAAGTTGGTTATAATGATATAAAGCTAGGTTTTCGTTCTTTTTTCCCCCTGAATAACGCATGTTGGTTGAAAATGAAGAGTTATTTTCTTTTCTTTTTTTTTTTTTTTCCTTTGAAACTTAGTTCCAAATGGTAGATAGTTTACAGCGTGAACTTTGTAAAACCATTTACCCATCATGTAACCATCTAAAGAATGTGTGATATTAATATCTAGATCTACTAGACGGTTACATTCATAACCTGATATTTATGAGATTATTCACTCAACTAGTTGATTATATATGACCAAATTCCGAATTATTATTATATTATATGATAAAGACAACATCGTGATCAATGCTAGAAGTTGTACATCCCAAAAGAACTAACGTTTGTTTTTGGTTGGGATATTTGATAGAAGAATCAATTAGTGAATACCACAAGTCATTTGTTATACGATTAATTAATGAGAACAACCGATTGTATTAAGTGAAATTTAAATTTCTCCAACAGCAAATCTTTTACGTAGATCTCACAAAATATGATTCCCATTCTATTTGTCTTATAGTTAGAAGCCTACATCAAAAGTTGAAAATTGTGAGATATATAATATATATATAATTGCCCCACCATACGCATTAAAATGGGTATTAATAATGTAGAGAACACTTGTTGGGTTTGAGTATCCCTTTCATTCCCAAAGCTATTTCTATTTCTATATCTCTTTCTTCCTCACATTCCACCCTTGTTTCATTTTTGAGGTTTCTTTCCATTTCTTAGTAAGAATGGGTCACTGTATTCTAGCTAAATAGTAGACTCATGTAGTAAATAAGAGAATATTAAAGATCCGACCCATAAAATTTCTCAATTCTGACACAACGTATCCATCCGGCCCATAAAATTTCTCAATTATATTCTGACACATTGTACTTATTAGATTGAATGTGCTTAATTGATAGGCCTCTGCTAGATATCTCTATCAGTACGCTCTCTTTACTTTTGTTCTATTCTTTTTTGTCCTCCCTGTTTTTTTCCCCTTCTCATGGTGCTTGCTCTTCTGTATACTCTACAATTTTGAATGCTGACAATTTCCCTACCCAATTTTGCAAAACTCGTTTAATTGGTCTAGAGATATCAAAAGAAAAAGGAGGGATGATATATTATGACATGGTTTGCCGAACGTCATTTTAATTAGATAATCTTCTCAATATTAGTGCAAGAAATTAATATTTGGTAACAATCAAATGGAATGCACACATGATCGCCTCACATGCATAATGTAGACCTGAAGCTTGCAAAATAGCTTGCATTTCGTATTACTTACCAATATTATATACCGAGTTTGAATGCTAGCTCGTATTTAAAATCCTAAGTGAGGTTTCAAGATTTATTATTTATCAATAGCGTGATCAATTCCGAAACAATATATTCTGAAAAAAATATAGAGTACATATTTCCAATGGTCCTATTGAGGCGTAGTACTCTAAAAGGAAATACAAACATAACTAAAAAGAGAACCCATGATGAGGTACCTCAAGTACATGAAATCACTAGAATAGAGAGATATCGACAAGTTACGTCGATACTAAGATCTAATGAGATTAACATTAGATAAATGCAACTACACATACTAATGAACTCATTAAAATTGAGGATGATGAATCAAATTTCATCAAATATTGACATGAAATATTAAGCAAATAACACAATCCTGCACATTGTTACAATTCAATCAACAAAATACAAATAGGCATTTATCCTCAAATAGCACCAAATATGTTGTGGATACTATTGAAACCAGAAGTTTCATTCGTCTGAAAATGCATGGAATAATCATAAAAGATGACGAAATCCCCGACGAATTAAATACGCCTGAAACAAATACAAAAATAAAAAATTAACGGTTTTTATATATATTACTAGTTAATATGAGAGATGTACATGTTATACTCTTTTTTTCTTGACTGATGTTTTGCCTTGGATTTTCCGGGCACGATTTTTAGTGAGACAACATTAGTGATATTCTCATCATCTCTCAATGTGTCTAATAAATACCTGTTATATATACAATGTACTCTATAAAATGGTGTTAATTGGACACTATAAAATACGTGACATTAGTGGCGTGCCCAAAACCAGTAGACAGTAGTAGCTAGTGCCTAGAGCGGCCGCTCCATAGCACCAGCAACGTGTTGGTGCTTGCGGCATGTGGGGCAACGCTCTGCCAATGATAGTAGCTGCTTAACACGTGGATTTAATTTGAATCTTCCTTGTTTTATAATATTTCATTGTATCAAAATGGCTATTTCATGATTCACTAGGTAGCCTAGATGTTGGCAATTTTCTAATTTTCCATATTGTGACAAAAGTTTATTTATAAATATGTAATTATTTTTGCTTGGCCGGAATTTAGTCTAGGAGGTTAAGTAATCTTCGAACTTTACAATAGAATTACACTTACCATATTAGCTAGGCTAGGATTTGGTTAAAAAAAAAAAAAACTTTATACACAAGTAAGGAAATCTACCTCTTATATTAAATTTTTAACCTTATTGTATTAAGTTTTCCTCACGTATATTTTCCTATTATAACTTAACTCGTTTAATGAGTACCTGTAAACTATAAATATGTGATCGCTGTGATGTGGAAAGGAGAACGCACAGCACAATAGACAAGTAAGTAAAAATAGTTCTTCAAAATATTCAAAACTTTTGATTTTATATATATACACCCGATCCAATTTAAGATTTGGGTATAAACTTTGTGCTTACGGGAATCCACTTGAAGAAGCGTTGAAGTTGAAGCTAACTTCATACACGGAGTGTTGGCATAGAGTTTGGAACAAGAAGGAGATTTGTAAAAGATCATTATGGGTGTAATTTTTGTACACGTTAAACGGCCAAAATCAAGGGAGTTCATTTTATAGTCTCTTTAAAGTTTTTTAGTTTTGCGTTAATTTCACAAAAAATCTCCTACATTTGAGTTAAGAATCGGCTGGGCTCCCAACCTTTTTTTCGCTCTATTGGGTCCCCAAACTTTTATAAATTCACACGATAAGTTCCTTTTAACACTATTCCGTCAATTTTTAAAAAAATAACGGCTATACCCTTAACTTTTTATTGACAAAAATAAAATATTTAAAAATAATAAAAAATTAAAAAAAAAAAAGAAAAAACCCGCCGCCGCCCCGCCCCGCCCCGCAATTGCTACCGGAAATGGTGACAAAAAAGGCCCTTTTCCAACAGCAAATTGGGGGTGAGGGTTCACTCCCCTCCAAAATGCTACCAGAAATTGCAGCAACTGCTGTTTCCGACAACAAAAAAGAAGAGGGTGAATCCCCCCTCCCCCACTAGCAGCCAAGGGGGATTCACCCCCTTACAAATGTCGTTGCCATTTTTGGCAGCATTTTTGCTGTCAGAAACTACAGCATAATGCTGCCCTTTTTTGGCAGCAAAAAAAGGAGTGAATCCTTCTCAGACAGCAGCAAAATGGGGTATAACTGTTATTTTTTAAAAAAAAAAACTGACAGAGTACTAGTAAAAAGGACATATCGTGTGAATTTATGAAAAGTTGGGGACCCAAGAGAGCAAAAAAAAGTTAGAAACCCAACTGATTCTTAACTTAAAAGTTATAGACGTTTTGTGAAATTAACCCTTTAGTTTTTTGCAAATTAACTATTCATCTAATCTCTTATATTAACTCTTCAGTTTTTAATGGATTTTTTTGTCTCATGGTACATGTACCCATTGTAATGACTCGCTCTATTTTGATATTATATTATCTGCTTTAGGCCTAACTCGCACAGTTTTGCTATTGAGTTTTCACTCAAAAGGCCTCATGTCAATTGAAGTGAGTCTCTTAACATATAAACTGATCTTCTTTTCTTTACCTAAGCGATGTGTGATTTAGGCTATCACAATCACCCCACTTAAGGGGGGCCAACGTCCTTGTTGGCCACACTTTTAGTTAGACTCTGCTCTGACCCGCTCCACTTTAATATTATATTGTCCGCTTTGAGCCTAGCCCGCACTGTTTTGCTCTTAAGTTCTCACTCAAAAGGCCTCATGTCAGTTGGAATAAGTCTCTTAACATATAAAATAGTCTTATTTTCTTTATCCAAGCAATATAGGATTGAGGTTGTCACAATCGCCCCATCTAACGGGGCCCAACGTCCTCGTTGGCCACACTTCTAATTGGGCTTTACTCTGATACCATTTGTAACGAAACTCTCAACTTTGATATGATATTATCCGCTTTAGGTCTAACGCGCATAGTATTGCTCTTGGGTTATCAACTAAAAGGCCTCATGTCAGTTGAAGTGAGTCTCTTAACATATAAAATAGTCTCCTTTTCTTTACCCAAACAATATAGGATTGAGGCTGTCACACCCATGGTTTATCCCGCTTGACTTTCCATGTTAAGTCTAGTGTCAGTTTACTTTCTGCAAATGATCTAGACATATCTATGTTGACACTAAAAATATTAGAACAATTTAATAATTGGGTGACATAAATCTTGAATATGTACTAGGCTAGACAAGAATAATGCTACAACCCACCCGCATCTTCATTCACCACATGATATTTATCCACATCCATATACATCCTATGAAGCACATTTGATAATATGTGACTATAGAATTAATACTCTAAAGTAATTACAAAGCCAATATAAAGGGTCACTTGTAAAATGAGCAAAGGAAAGGTGAGGGATCGCTAAAAAACGATAATATAAAGAAGGGATCACAACCTAACCACGATATAGACCAAACAGGGCGATTAATAAATGTACATTAACCTAGCAATTAGGAAAAAGATGATATTCATTAATAGCAACCCATTCCTATAAATATCACACCACAACTCGAAATTAACAAACTTTCATTTTTCACACTTCACCTAAAATCTAAAAGAGCTCTGGTTCTTTCAACAGAGTTCAAAAACTAAGTTTAGGTGATTCAATCCAGATTAATTCGATTCAAAGTCATATTTGAATCATTGGCGCCGTCTGTGGGAAGCGAGTCTAGTTCTCACGAATTTTCTTCAAAATTTCCATCCAGATTACAGAAAATCAGCATTGAAATTGAAATCATGCCACCAAAAGCAAAGCTGTCGAAGGCAGCCAAGATGAAGAGTGCCCTCCGGATGACGATGAAGTTAGTGGAAAGAGCCAATCTTTGCCATCTCCACCCTCTGATTCACATTCCAGCACTACTAAAGAGAAACGCTATTTTGAATATTGTTTATAGAAAATGAAGAAGAGGCAGAAAAAGGGACACCTACTAACTCTAGGGCAGTGAAAAGAGGTGGAGAGTTGTGAGTAATTATAGAAGGAGGAGAAGGAGAAAGTGCTGGATTGCGAGAAGAGCGATTCTCTGAAATAGTTCTTCCGCAAGATGAGGTCGCAGTATATTCATACACATCTTGAGCTGATGGTTGAATGGATGACTGAGCCACAGAAGCTTCTTGGCGGTTTCTCTTCTTGGAGCGTTTCTCTATTCTTTGTACTGCTAGGCGAGCGATAAGATCCTCATTGTATTCTTTCTGTCCCAAGTATGCAAAGAAAAACACAATACGACTGATAAAGACGATAGTAATAAGATGGAACAGTTAGCGCATAATAAAAACAAACATGAGGCTTACAAGGAGGCCGTCTGAGACCTACTGCCAAGATATTCTTATCGCGCAAGAGCTCACTGGCACTCTGAACATTGTATGTGCAATAAAGCCTTTATAGGAGACTGATCAAACTCAGTTAACTCTGGAGGAGCGTTAAAATATTTAAAAAAAAAGGAGATCGCCAAGTTTTCACAAAGTCAAAAGACTGGCTCTCTGGAGGTTTCACAAAAAAGAATCTCCTACGTCACCCACACACTGATTGAGGGTTAGATTGGAAGTTCAGCAGAGGACCTTCTCTCTTAGATTGTCTGTGGCAAATACTATACATGTATCGCTCTTTTTGGCCTTTTTCATTGTGAAATAATTGCAAAATAGGTTAACTAAGGGAGTGATATTATTTCTAAGGCACATAACTAAATATAAATGGGATGCAACACCAGGCGTTGGGACATATTTGGTTAGGTGCCAACTGAGAAACAAAAAGGATGTCTGAAATGAAATGGTGAATGGGAAAGCGTAAACCTGCCTAAATACAGTCTGAATATATCGCTATTTCACAACCCTGTACTGACCTACTGTTTCCTCTTTCCCTGGGGCACGATAGGTAAAAAGAGAAGACATACTGGAGGAAGGAAGATAGAATTTAGACATAAATTGCTCTGAAAGTTTAGGATCACTTTATACACTCGTATCCGAAGGGAAATCGTGAATGGGCCTCCCTTCAGAAGAAGAAGCAGGGGAAGCAACGTTGTCAGATGACGTAGCAGGGGAAGCAACACTGATGGTTTTTTGTTCTTCAAAGACCTATCACTATGGGGTTTTTGGGCCGCTCTTTTGGTCGTCATAGTAATTGGATGGTGAAGGAAAGGAATTAGGACTCGAAAAAGTAGGAACAAAAAGAAAAGATGAAGATGAACAGGCTAAAGAAAAAACTCTGAAAAAGAAAAAGGGAAAAAGGGCAAGGAAAATTGTAAATATTCAAGATATAATAGCAATAAAGTAAATTTACTTGGCATCATTGGTAACTAAAACAGAAGAAGAGAACTTATCAAGAGAATTGAAAATCGAGAAAGAAATCTCAGAGAAGTTAGGGTTTACTTGACAAAGAAAGGGGCTGTGGACTTGCAAGGAGGTAGGTGAACAACTCGTTTTCCGAACTTGGAGAGAAGATGTAATCCAAAAATGCAGGATCTTCAAATAAGAGATCAAACACAGAAATTTTGTTGCTGTTGCAGTAAGAAAGAATGTAGGAACTCATTCAAAATAGAGTAGGTACTGCTTGAAGAAAGAACAACAGAAGTCGCCTCGAATAGTACGTCGGCCCCAATTTTGAAATAAAGAGCATTATAGTCTTTTAAGTTTGAAACAGAAAGAAGCAAGGTGAGCACTCTTCTACGATACCTTTATTTTACTGAAGACATTTTGCCAGCTCACAAGAAATCAACCGATTCACTCCCTTCAAAAACACCAAAAGCATTTTATAAGGGTGTGGAGACTTATGATTATAAAATTAATACTATAAAGTAATTACGAAGTCAATATAAAGGTCGCTTCTAAAATGAACAAAGGAAAGGTTCGGGACCGCTAAAAAATAATATAAAGAAGGGATCGCAAGCTAAACGCAATATTGACCAAACAGGGCGATTAATAAATAGATCATCAAACTAGCGATTAGGAAAAAGACGATATTCATTAATATCAACTCATTCGTATAAATACCCTACCAAAACTCAAAATTAACTAAATACCCCACCAAAACTCGAAATTAACTAACTTTCATTTTTCACACTTCACCTAAAATCTAAAAGAGTCTGGTTCTCTCAACAGAGTTCAAAAACTACGTTAGGTGATTCAATCCAGATTAATTCGATTCAAAGTCATATATTTGAATCAATATGTAATAGTCACACTATTATTTGTGTATGTGTACTAGTTAGTTATTGCCACGTGCATTGCACATGAATTTTGAGTAATATCATAAATCTACCTATAATAAATTAGTCTCTATTAAAATATTTAAATAGGTGCTTGTTTATACATACTATGTTGAAACTGTACATGCAATATTTTATGTTATGTTATATGCGTGGAATAGAGAACGCTTATTTCTCAACTCCCACCCAAAAAAGAGGGAAAATTATCTTAATATTTTGTTAATTTAATTTTTTTAAGGCTTAAAAAGTTTTTTTTTTTTTTTTGCCTTTTCATTTCTTAAGCCCTTAAGTAATAATAATTGTTGAAGAATGTAATAATTATCTTCTTTAACTTCATATATTATTTTTTTTGAAAAGGAATTTCATTTCATGTATTAATTTTGAAGTAATTTAAAATACTAAGTAATGATTGTTTTTTTTTCATAACCAATTATGTGATAATTATTTTGAGGTAATTTTTCTTAGTCTTTTCATTTTTTAACTTCATTTATTTTATTTTAAAGTAATAATTAATAACTAATAAATTAGTAATTGATTCGAGATTCGAGCTATAATAGTAAGGGTAAAATCTGAGTTGTGAACAAAATGAATGGGTGAGTAAGCAAATCCAAAGATTTTTCGTCACTCACTATTTTTTGTTATAGAATGATTTTCATTCCTTAAGCCCTCAAGTAATAATAATTATTGAAGTAAGTAGCCCTCGGGGCACAGCTGGATTGACAAAGGCGGTAGGAGAAAAAATACATAGTTGGGGGATATCAAGGATTCGAATCCTAAAGAGACCCTTGGTGAAAGTCAGTGGAAACGCACATCAACTCTGGCCAATTCAGGCACATCCTGCGATTCACCTCCTACACCAAGGCTTAGGGGAGAGCATGTGTGGGTGCTCGTGATGGTAAGTAACAAAAAAAAAAAGATTATTGAAATAAGTAATGATTTTCTTAGTTTCATATATTATTATTATTATTATTATTATTATTTTGGGAAAGGGAATTTCATGTATTAATTTTGAAGTAATAATTAATAATAATTAAATTAGTAATTAATTTGAACTATAATAATAATAATTGTAAAGGTAAATTTGGATTTTGACAAAAATGAAAGGGTAAATAAAGAAATCAAAAGATTTTCCTTCATTCACCTTTTTTTATATAGAGTGATATATATATATATAATTGATATCAATAAGAACCATCACAAGCGTATAAAAACGATCTAGACTACTGTGATACCAATTGTTGGAAACTAAGCTCGTCGATGCAAAGACAAAACAAACATTTTATTTATCAAAATAAAAGGAAAACATTTTACTCCGTCCGTCCAGCCCGTAAACATAGTCCCTCTTCATTTTTCACTTAGATTAAAACAACTCAAATCGATGTTGTTGAAAATTGATTTATTTTGCATTGTACTTTAGTGGGACATATATCTATGTGTATTTGTATTACTATAATACAGATTTGTAATCGTACCTTCAAAAAAGATATGTTTCCTAATATACTCTTTAATTTATTCAATATTTCACTTTAATTGTTTGTTTGTTGATTACAATATACAATAAAATATGGCTATATTAGATAATTAAGAAATTAAATAAGGAAAATGAACCATGATCTGAGACAGAAGTAAAAGTAATAGAAGACTATCTTTGCAAGTTGGAAGGTGTATTTGTCAAAATACCACAAAGCCGGATCTATGCTTAATTTTTTACTATTCATCTTAAACAACAAATTGATGAATCCCTTAAGAATGAAAGCTAAATACCTTATTCGTGATTGATTTCTATTCCTTGATTGTTGATCCGATCTACAAGCTTTTGTTATCAACAGCACATGCTTATAACCAATTGGCCTTCTTTCGTATTCTCCATAAAATAAAATGAGTACATGCCTCTCACCAGCCACCACCTGATCATCCCATAAAATGAGTATCATAACAAACTAATTCATAACACTTTAATACTCCAAAAGCCTATGTCCCCAAGTATGATAACCCAAGCACATTGCTGCATGGTCCAAAGCCCGTAGGACTGATTTAAAATATCAGAGCTACCTCAGGGACCCATTGGACCTATATATGTAATTTAAGCTCCAATATTTTTAGCAAAGTATTAAAAGGCGAGGTTAAATCCCGCCCTAAGGCCCACCTTTTACTTATTGACATGTTTCATGCCTCAAGACACTGCTTTCAGGCACTTTATACCGAGGCTTTTGCCTTTGACATTGAGGCGTAATCCTTTGATGTATCGCCTCAATACATAAGATGTGTAAGCCTCTAACTTCTAGCTAAAATTTAATTTAAAAAAAGTTGACTAATTTAGAGTTTTGATGAAGAAAACTCCTATTGATTCCTGAAATTCTGATATACTTAAAATTCATGGTGGATTTTTTTTGTCCTTTAATAACACTGATCTTTTTATCTGCTCTACTTTTTTTTTTTTCTTTCCAAAAATCATTTATGTGCTCTTTTTTAGTTGTTTTTCTCTCATCATTTGAATTATTGATGTTTATGGTAAGGATTACTATTTTATGGTGGAATGTCAATTTAGTGCAAATTCTTGATAATTATTATGACTCTTAATAATTAGGCTTCAAGTTCCAAATGTGGGGATCCACGTGATAGCACATTGTTCTTACTTGGTTTTACATTTATTAAGAGAACATAGTAAACAAGGTCAGAAACATAAATTATAAAAAAAAAAATAAGAAAAAATAGAAAAATAGAAAATCGTAAATTTGAAGGCCTAAAAGACCTCATATGGCCAAAAACTGATGGTGCTCATTAACCTTAAGGTTTTTGAGCCTCGATCGCCTCGTCATTCCGCTTTTGGAAAGATATTATACACTAAATTCTGCACCAAACGCCAAAATACCCAAATTTCAACCTGATCTTCTATCCAATTCTCCCTTGATCCATTCTGCCATGTGTTCTGCAATAACTTGTTGCACAAATAACATAACTTGTTACACAGATAACAAACCTTTGAATATAAATTTCGTCAAAAAATTGTTATAGGAAAAAGGAAAATGAAAAACAAAGAAAAAATCAAAAGCAAAAATTGAAAAAAGAAAATAAAAGAGAAGATTCTAACAACATTGTCAGAAAAAGAAAAGGAATTTTTTTTTTTTAAAAGAATGAAGGAGAAAGGAAAAAAAAAAGAAAAAAAGGGGAAATGAAAAAAAAAAAAATTCAACGATCATTAACCAGCCCGATCGATATTAAAATTGGTTCGCTTTTATTTTAATTGTTGAGTTATAGACTACAGTCTACATTAACCAGCCCGATCGATAGCAGTGCCACCAAAAGGGCATTGTGTGGCAGTCGGTCAACAAACGTCTCATGCAAGAAATTAGGAGTGTGATTAAGGAGTCTCCATCATTGCAGAAGAATTAAAAGCAGTCAAATGTGGGTTGCAAATCTGTTTGGAAAAAGGCATCCAGAAGGTGGAAGTTAAGCCGGATTCGAAGACTGTAGTGGGATTTTGTGTTACTAATACTGGTAATTAATGTGTCATGCGAAATTGGTTACATTGTGGAATCCACAAAAATGATCTCACGCCATATGACTGACGGGATTACTCTAACAAATCTACATGTGGCGTGAGATTATTGGACAACTTCGATATCAATTGACTCCACTGTGGGATAACCCATGTAATTTGTCTAATAATCTCTCACCATATGGTTGGATAATCCCACCAGACATATGATCGGAGAACGGGACTGGTGGAATCCACTCGAGTCATCAGCAAGCAATTAAATTCAAGTGAAATTCAAGCATATTCTACGGAAGGGAAATCAAGTGGCTGATTTCTTAGCGTCAGATGTAGCTAATACTAAACCAACAGGTATTATTGATGAGCCTAACAGATTTAAATTGTTGAGAGGATTATTAAAGATGGATAAATGTCATATTCCTTATTAATTTTGGGAAAATATAGTTTTCTGATCGTGTAGCTTTTAAGGTTTTTGAGATTGTTGCTTTTTCATTGTTTGATTCTTTGGATTGCTTTGTAGTTAATTTCTTCTTTGTGGACATTAGGTATTTAGCCCTCCTCCTTGTACTTTCTTGCTTATCAATATAAAGGTAGGGGTCTCCAAAACGCCTCCCTATGTTGTAGCCGAGGTGGAGGCCTAAAAACCAAGCTGGAATTATTTTGGTGATTTTCCCCAAAAAAACAAGAGTGTGATTGAGGAAAAGGAATGATATTTCTTAGGGTGATTTGCTGAAGTTTCGTGCTATCGTTATTGGCAAAAAATAGAGGAAGATGTGAGGAGATATATGTGAAGCAATGCAAAACTTGTCATGTTGCCAAAACTCATAAGCAAAATGTTAGTTTGGATTTTAAGCTTGCTTTGGCCAAGAACTCAAAGGAAGAAAGAGCTTATGATTGTTGATCGGTTATCAAAGATGGTACATTTTGTTCCATGCAACAAAACCAATGATGCATCACATATTGTTGATCAATTCTTTCACAAGCTTGTTAAATTTAAATTGGGTGATTTGGTCCGGATTCATTTCTGAAAGAAAGATTTTTCTCAAGGAAAGTATAATGTTTCTCATTACCATGGTGAAAATGACAATTAATATAGAATCGAAGATGATTCTTTCAACCAGAGGTGTTTGAAATAGGAGTATCATCAAGTGTTGAACCAAGATAAAATCAAAATCTTTTCAGTGGAGATCGGAAGAGCACACGTTCAGAATCTGGAGGGTAATTATATTTTCTATGAAATTCTGGACACATTCAGCAATATTTGCTAGGCAAATAAGATATCATTGAAAAGCTCTTGAAGTTAGGATTACAAGAAATTCTACGGATTTCAATTTAGACTTTCTTACATGAAGTTATTGGCATTTTATACTCCAACTCACCAGTCTACCTTCCTGCTCGAAAATTGGAGGAGTTTTCATCTTTCCAAGAATTCTTTGAAAATGTTATTTGGCAATGGAATATACTTAGGGTTGTTCCAAATGTTTCTATAAAAAGCCTACAACGTAAGTTTAGGAATAGCTGAAGTTTGAGATAAAATTCAATTTTATTTGAGAGGTGTTATACTTTCTGCTCTTAACTCTGAAACTCTTTGATAGATTTCAAGAGTGGTGAGTTATGTGCAGCCATGTATCTCTTGGTCGAATCCCTTTGGGTGGTGATATCTGTATCTTGAAAGTGTTTCCTTTAGTTGTGAGCTGCTTTATCTCCTTTGACACTTCTTTTTCATTCTTAATCCTTCCTATGAACATCTTCATTTCATCATCAATTATTTCAGGAATGTTTGACCATTCGTTTTTCATATGATTTGACAAGCAATCCCAGCTGTTGATTAAAATGTTTTAACCACCGTATATTTTGTAACTAGATTAATAGAAATATACTATAATAAAGTTTACTCTATATCAAGCCTAAAAACAATCATACACTTCTTCATTACCAGAGAGGAAATTTTCTTAATATACCTCTCCAACATAATATGCAGTGCAGCTTTCTTTGTACATAATCTCTAGATATCTTGAATTCTTGATTTATTCAAGTTATTATGCACTTCTAGGGAGCAAATAAATAGACTAAATAATTAAAATCTTCTAGCATAAAATGAATCTATTTGGGGGTTATTGTTATGGTATGCAGCATCACGAGGAAGCACTCTCGAGTTATCAGAATGCCTATGAAATTTCGTGTATCGTCCCTGCCTATTCTTCCTTCTCATATCTGAAGAGCGAGGAATAAAAACTCCAGTCCCTTTGCTCTCTCTTGTGGATGCCTGTTGATGAAGAACTGGCGTTTGTGTGGCTGGACGGATTAGTTGAGTGAAGGCCTGAAAATTTTAAGCGCAAACAGGGTAAAGATAGATCATTTTGGTAATCTTGAACCTGACCGGAACAAGGCACAAGATAATAATATAGGAGTGGGACTCAGACTATGCAACATTATAAACATAATTGATTAACCCCACTTTTTAGGATCACCCCCTGCGGGCCCCCGGGGTATCAGATCTTGTATTATTTTTGAAAATTAAGAAACCAAAGAGTAATCAGTCAAGATCTAATATAACATATTTTCTATTGAATCATATCAGACTACGTGTACAGAAGCCAATTTTTAATATAAATCAGTTATGTGACGTGTCCAATAGAAATGAGCCACGTGGCTGAGATCTATTGGCAGTCGACTCCATACATGGAGCCTAATTTGCCTCCGTAGAAATTAATTCTAATATATTAATAAATTATTACATGTCAACAATTTTGCTATCTTACCGCCAGGTTGCTATGTTATTGTACCAAATTATAACAATGTAAAGATAAGGGATCATGTATCAAATAGTGGGATGGTTACTTTTTATGAATAAATGTTATTCGTCTAAACTGAAGAGTGTCTTAAATCTAGTTAGTTGACATTTTCTTATTAAATATTGAACGGGTGATGTTTCCATATATTTATAGTTATCCCACAATTTCCCAATGCGAAAATGTCAACCAGATTCTGATCTAAATAAATAGCCCTGCTCATTTTTATTGATGCGTGTGTGTTGGTTAGTTCATGCTTAAAATTACTTTTCATATCTCCATAATCTATCCCTGCTTTTCTTTTCTATATGACACGTTCTCTCAGAAAAGTACAATTCTAGACATGAGCTCAAATAAGAAGGGAGACAACAAAGAACCTGTAAAGTAGCAGATGGATAATTATTAGGAAGCAAGTGATCTTCTTCGTCGTCCATGATCAGAAGCGAGATTCGCTTGCTCAAGTCTGCAAAAAAGACATCATCTTCTACTTCCATGGTTGCCTCCATATATATATATATATTCCTAATTAAAGCTCTTGGAGAATTTCAAGTAACTTTATTTTCCAGTGTAAAAAATTTTCTAAATCACCAAAGTTGTACTTTTTCTAATTCTGCAATTGAAGTAAGTAGATAACGTTTGTGTGCTTAAATAGGGAAATTGAAATTGTACAGAGGATGGCCTTAAAATAGGTTCAAAAGGCAAGAGGTGGGCATGTGGGATTGTGGGGTAGTGAAAGTCAGTTGGCAAATTATCTGTCAAAATCCATGCACAGCCCCACAGTGTGTTTCATTATCATATGTATTCATTATCCAGTTGAGGAAATATAGTAAGGGATATGAGGGAGCAGCAAAGCCAGTACCCACTCTATGATATCTCATCCAGGATAGAATTCATCATCATCTTCTTCTTAAGGGCATGCATTTGTTTACTTGATTGTGAATTTATGTGCACTTTAGTTCACTTTTCGTCCACTTGTCACTAGCTTGAATGATACAATCATGTTCAGTACTGTGTACGAAATGATATTCAGGTTTTTGGGTTTTCTTGTATAGTAGGGTTGCTTACGGTAAGATGATATCTTGAGCAGTTACAGATCCAGGACCTCTGACACAAATAGACGCGTCACAAGTTCCATATAGATTACTTCTCAATACAATTTCTTTCAAATTCATTAAAATTTCATGGACATAAGGGTCTTTATGACACAATCAATAATTCACTTCATTTTCAATTAGGCCTAGCTCTAGCTTCTTTAGGAGTTATTACTTCTTTGGTAGCTCAACACATGTACTCTTTACCTGCATATGCATTCATAGCACAAGACTTTACTACTCAAGCTGCATTATATACTCATCACCAATATATCGCAGGATTCATCATGACAGGAGCTTTTGCTCATGGAGCTATATTTTTCATTAGAGATTACAATCCGGAGCAAAATGAAGATAATGTATTGGCAAGAATGTTAGACCACAAAGAAGCTATCATATCTCATTTAAGTTGTGCCAGCCTATTTCTGGGATTCCATATCTTGGGACTTTATGTTCATAATGATGTTATGCTTGCCTTTGGTACTCCAGAAAAGCAAATTTTGATCGAACCTATATTTGCTCAATGGATACAATCGGCTCATGGGAAAACTTCATTAATAGCATTTAACCAACCCGACAGCTAGATGCTTCAAACCGCATTGAATGCCGGACCACTCGTTGAAGATAAGAGTACAGTCAAATTTCATCTCCAGGTTGGACAAATTCTTCATTGACGGAAAAAAAAAATTAAAGATCTAACTGATAGAGCAAATACAATTAGAAATCAAATAGAAATAATTGCAAAAGAGAAAAAAAAAATAAGTAACTCCAGAACTAAATATTAGTCTTAACAAAAGAAGTTCTAATGCTAAAAGATTAGAAAAATGGCAAATATTAAAAAGAAGAAATACTCGATTATCTGTAAATTACCCCTCTTTATAAAATTTTTCAACTTACATCACTATCTTCACGAGATCTGGTTAGTGATTCAGTGGCCATTAAGCTTTCACTACATATCTGAGTAAAATTTGTCGGTTGGGATTCTTTCTTCCTCCAATAATTGACCTCTTAATATGAGAAAAGTTTGTGGATTTTTTATTGTGTTGTAATAATTTGATGAAGTTACAATAATTTGATAAAAGTAGCTTTGGAGATTTCTTAGGATCCACAATATAGGTAGATAAAAAATAAAAAAACGAAAAGAAAAAAGTTAACAATAATTGAAGACATTTGGTCCCCTCAAAAGGTGAGTATGGTATAATCAATTTAAAGGGTATTAAACCCCGGGGGGGGGGGGGGCGAAGTTATACAAGTGAATTTCATTTCCTATATATTGATTTGGAATTGGATGTAAGGAAATTTATCAAATCACGTGAAAAATCTTTGGTATCCATCATCATCGTACTATTAAACCTATCTTTTAGAAGATATTATTATTCATATGGCCAAAAATCCTTGGAGCTACTTTTTGATATGTGACCTTCTAAATTGATGTCAAATTATATTTCCAATATCAAACTTAAGCTCATGAGCAAATCAAAAGAAAAAAATTTAATAGTTCCTAAAAGTTTGAGATGACAAGTTGATTTTCTTGATTTATGTTTCGTTATATTCTTCTTAAAAGTTAAAATTCTCAGCATCAGGTATTCATTTTGTTCCTTCCTGTTGCAAACATGATGTGATTCCACATATCTTTCTACCTGTCTCCTTCACATAATTACTCCTTATCACCATCAACAAGGAATTAAAGTGACAAAAGATAAAAGCCGAAATTTTAGAAACAATGATGTGATTAGAAACCACTTGTTAAAACATTTGGTAATGGCAAAGTCCCTCTAAATTATGCGAGTTCATTCAGAATTTTACCAAGTAGAGATGCAATTTGCAAGAAGTACTTCCAATTTTACTAGAAATCGTGGGTTCATCTTAAAAGCTCGATCTTATAAACAAAGTAAACTCAACAGTTATGTCTATTTACTCTATTGCTAGTTCTTTGTTTAGGATGTATCCAACATAGTAATGCTAAGGCGTCATATGTCTGGCAATAGACGTTGACGAGTCGCGCAGAGACATGTGTTATACGAGTTTCTTTGAAACTACTATTAGTTTCTTATGCGTGCATACAAGTTAGTGTCTAGAGTTATAATGACCCCAGACGTTTAATGCTTTATAATTTTCAATATCCTATTGCCTCGTATTTCTTTGAAATGGACAAATTAGTCTTGTAATGGTATGCTTATTTTTTAATCTTAAATAAATAAATGGATTAATTTTTCGTTAGTGAGCTTTGACACCATATGGAAACTTGAAGGTCTTTATTAAGAGAAATGGCGTAAGCAGCTGATTATTTATTTTATAGATTTTCTTTGACGTGCATTAAATTAATCGGTAAATACTTTTGGTTGATAGGAAGAAGTGAGCAATCACCTATGGTATCAATTAGTTGATAGCATTCAAGTAGCTTACCCTGAAAAGTACTCTTTGTATATACAATTCTATGGTTAATGGATTCACAACCACAAATATATAAGATTCAGTTTCCCGAATCATAATTCTGTAGGACCAAACATCATCCTTTTAGCCTAGAGAAAAAGTGAATAGCTCATCAAAGAGGGGACAAATTATGAGTTGCTAGCATTAATTGCTTTAAAATGAAGGTCACCTTCTTGTTGACTAACTATATATATATATATATATACACACACACTAGTGGGAGGACGTGCCACGCTCGAAACCCGAGTTTATACTCAATAACATAACTTATAACATAAGAACTATACACAAACAATGGTGTCTTGTAACTCCAGATCAATTATCAAATCTTCTTTGTTACCTTAAAGGTCTATTGAGCCGCATGAGTTAAGCTTTCAATTAATATGATTTAAATTATCTGAAAAGTAACTTATGCATGTATCAAAAAGATGGCCGAGCAACTTCTGATAAAACACTGATTGAATAAATTAACAAATTTGATGAATTAAAAGTGCAGTTTGTAACTATGTTGTGTATCAAAAAAAAAAAAAATTGTCCACACTTAACTCCAATTAACCTCTGGAAAATATATGAAGGCAATAAGACAATAAATATGGATAAGTCATATACCAGAATTATTGAGCTTGATAAGTCATATACCTTTCCAAAGGGAAATTAGAAATTTAAACACAAAAATGATTTTAGGAGCAAACCTTCCTCTTACCAATTCCTCCTGATCATACTTGCAGACATATCATGCTGAACTGTCGAATTAGAAAAATGCCGATAACACATTTCTCCAAGGTACATTGGTGGACTTAACTTTTACTACAAAAAATGTTGCCTGTCGCCGCTATAGGCCGAAATATCGCCGCTACAGGCCGATTGCGACAATTTTTCGCGACGACAACTTTTCATACTATAAGCACGTACCTATAACCTCCTAACGACAACTACTTGACCTGTAGCGATGACACCTATAGCAGTGACATCATGTTGTCGCTATAAACTCTACAGTTTTGGGCCACAAAAAAATTTTGACCCCACCCATCCCTCCCCCGTTACTGCCATATTTAATTGAAACATTATTTTGCCTTTGCCAAGACTCAAACCCGGGACCTCTTCTTCACACCCCATGCCCTTCACCAATTGAGCTAAAACAACTTTCGATTCAATACTTACAATTAAAATATATATTATATAAATTATTACAACAATAACGACGAATATGGTATTTATAGTAACGAAAATTCGTCGACATAGGGCTCAACGAAGGCGGGAAATCTTCCCGCCAATCATTTAGTGACGACTTTTCGTTTCTATAGATGTCGCCACTACTGATACTACGATATCCCCGCTGTAGATGGGACCTGTAGCGACGACTTTCTGTGTTGTCGGAAATTGTCGCCGCTACAGGCGACATTTCTTGTAGTGTTTCCAGAATTTTCTTCATTTCCGAAGCACACTCTTTTATCATTTTGAGCATGCAGCGCCCTAACAGCTGGGCCTCTTGAGATATTGATGACTCACTTTTGCAAATAACACCTGCACTATGGAGATATTACAGCCACTGATCCCGAAAACCACAGGGGGGATAAAAGGAATAGAAAAGACATCTTATTAGCCATTAACAGGTCAACAAGTACGACAACAATAATCTTATGCAGGCAAAAAAGGTCTAGTATAGTAAGGGGGAAGGCAAAGGATAATTAGTTTTTCACTTTATACTATTATATCTTATGAGACAGTAAATAAAATGCTTTTTCGCCTTGCACTCAGTCTAAGGGAATTGGTCATCAGAAAAGGTAACTGTAGAACATATTTTTTATAATAGACAAATAACACTACAAATAATATGTTCTAAATGGGAACATGCTTTCCCAGCATGATTCAAAGAATATTTCGTTACCAAATGCTCTGATATGACATTGGTATTCCAAGCATTATAGGCCAAGGTATACACGCACTTCAAATACAAAAGATAAACAATATCAGATTAGTTACTTTGCAACTGATTGAATAGCATATTCATCCATAGCATAAAAAATACTCATCTCATATTACTTACATTGTTTGTGCACATAAATATGACAGGAAGAATAGTAGACAATGTATTCTGCCCTTTTCTATTTTTGGAAGAGTCAGGGATAAGATTACTGTAATCTCTTCTTTTCTGTTTACCAGTAACATTTAAATAACCAAAGTCAGTGAGGCATATAAATAAAAGGATACATGAAGTAGAAAAAAACTTCAATAACCATATATCCCAGTTTTTCAATGAAGCTTACCTATCAGCTACCTTTCCAATTTTGCCACCAAGCGCGTCTACTTCATGTACAAGTTGAGACTTTGCAGACCCGCCTACCGCCAGGTTGCAAGGCTGCATTTAACTCCACTTATCCGATCTCTCTACTCAAAATTTCAGTCATGTTTAAAAATAAAACATTTACAAGGAAATGGGTAATTAATTTTGATGTAATCCATTAAAGGAGAAAATAAATTTAGAAGTTCATATAGTCTAACTTTGCCATAAGAACTAAAACCTAAAGGGATCTCAGGGAGACGATTTTATGAAGCATAAGCACAAAAATATTTCTTGTAGACGGGGTATGCTACATTTTACAATATGTTAAAGTAAAGTTGCGACTTGCCTTTTTCTTGAGCAAACTGATCTCTCTGAAAAGCTTGGCATTCTTCCATGCTACAAGACAGAAAATAACCTCAGCACAGACTGGGGGAAAAAACACACGCGCGCGCACACACACACACACACACACATATACTAGTTTGCAGTAACATAAATATACCTTAGTTTCCAAGACATGGACTAATCCTCTTTGTACATTTTCTCTAGTTTGATCAACTCGTCCATGTGAAGTCACTTTTGTAACTCATTCATGCAATGCAGCCAAATTCTTGTAACTAAAGAACTATTAGCAAACTTGATAAAAGATATTGCAAAGTTGATGCACACCACATGAGCACACGACACAATATTGTGGCATAACATATGGTGTTAGATTGGGACTAATTAACATATACCAAATTATCAAAAGCTAAACTGATAAAAAAAATTATCAAACTAAGACAAATATGACTTCTAAAACAATTAAAGTCATAAGTTTGTATATGGACTAATGATTAGACTTTGGCCAATCAAAAATCCGAAAACAAAAATAATTTTAATTACCAGTTGACAAGATTAACTTGGCCAACTCATGAAATGCATATAATCTCACTGTGCCAACTCAAGTTTTATTGACCTAAACTATCAGTGTGATTCACAGAGGAAATAATCCACAATTATTTATTAAATAAGCAATTTATAAAATTTCTATATCGATCATAATATACTTAGAAACAAAAATAAGACTACAAAGGTTTTATTAAAAAAATATATTTTTTTGTAAATTAGTTCTTTTGATATCATAATAGAATGCACTAAATGTACAACAATAAGACTCAGCTCCTTTTCTTTTCTTTTTGTAATTAGTTCTTTTTGTCAATTGAATTTTACAAGCACTGCTCACTTACTATATAAATAATACTTTGTTTCTTTGTGGGTACAGCCCTGACAATTAACTTTTTGTTTCTTTCCAAAGAGCTCCCAATTAGTACGTCTAAGAGTTTGGGAACCAATATATTAGGCAAACCATAGTTCAGCCTCACAGACATTTAATCAAACACTTATTGCACATGGAATATAGCATTTTCGTCATCATCTTCGATGTTATAAGATCAATATCTAAAATAACAGATAGGAAACTCAGGACCCGGATATAAATACTGGTCATTCCATGAATTAACGAATTCTAAAGATTCTTAGCTAACAACAAAAATCATAAAATGATGAAAACCTATATCAGCTTAAATTAGAATGAAGAAACCCACAAATTACAAGCTTGGACAACACAAGCAAAAGAGTGAAACATATCAAAGAATTTAATGGCATATACCCAACTGAAAATCAACTTACCAATTTCAGAAGAAAAATCCGATATTTCTATTTTCGCCCCTTGCTTCTTCGGTCTTCTTCCCGTAAGTAAGCTCATTCTTTTCCTTATTCGCCTGGAGAAATGTGTCGGCGACAGGTTTAGGGTGTAAAAATTGCTATAAAGCCAGACTAAAGCATTAGTTTCAGGAGGTTATATATCGGAAGAAAAAAGCGAGCAAAAACCAGAGAAGCTTGAACCTCAGAGAGAGAGAGAGAGAGGAAGTCATGGGGTAAAATTGGAAATTGGACGAAAAAGGTAGGGCAAAATGGTAAAGGCACTGTTCTAAAGAACAGTAAAATGTGAGACCACCTTCAATGCATAGTCAAGGTCGAATGTCAATGCTCAAAGTTTAACATGAGAGAGATACACACAAAAAAATTGATGGGTCACATATGTTTCCTATTTTATTTTTCTTTTAATCACTTTAATTTCTTTTACCTCACTTTTTCTTCATCGTGTGATGTGCAATTTCATATATCTACATTCTTTTTCACCATGTCAATCATTATTTTATTATTATTTTTAAATTTGTCTCTATCTCTCTCCTCTTTTTTGAATTTCCCTCAATTTTTCTTCACTTTTCTCTCACTTCCCACTCAATTTCTCTCTCCTTTTTCTCACTATCTCTTTCATGTTGAATTTTGAGCCATTGGAGATGCTCTGAGAAGATGAACAGTAACCATGGGAGAAAAAATTTGTATATATGTAAGGTATATATTTGAGGGTTTTTATAAAATTTATATTGCAATATGTGAATTATTTTGAAATCAAGGGGTAGCTCTAATGGTAAAAATGCTTAGCCTCTGATCGGGAGATTCCGAGTTTGAATCCCATCATCCACTCTCCTATATCCCGGCCTTGTAATTAAAAAAAAATATGTGAATTATTTTTGGGGTCCACTTGCCAACAAGGATTTCCAACGGCATGTTGGAAAAGTTTCTAATACAGTTTGGCTTATGAGAAATGAGACAATTAAATATAAATCATCCTGAATTAATCAATTAAAGTTCTCTATATCTACTTATCATTTCTACGAGTAACGAACTCAACTCGGTACCCAGAGGGTACTGAAAACTCATTGGTATGTTGATTTGAAACTTTGCATCTCCTCCTAGTCCATAAAAAAATTTTTGAATTCCAATTTTGTTGGATTTGGATTGAATGCAGGCCACACATTTATTTAACTGTTGAATAGGGCTCATATGAGCTGGGTACCGTTGTAATCACTTGTGACCTCATATCATGGAGGGATTCCATGTTAGGAAAGAGGGACTTAAAAATCTACATCTCTAGGTCTTCTTACAACATAAACTCAGACCCACCATCCACATCCATCTCCATATCAGCCATGTTGAGGAATTGGCTGAAAAATTTAAAGTCGGCATCGGTTATAATTTAGTGGAGTGGAGTTTGTTTTTCAATTTTTAGACACGTGAAAGCACCTAATTGGACAAGTCTTCAATAAGACAATGAATGTGAAATTTTTACATGGCTTGCCTCATCGAGAACACGCTGCCTCAGTTGGGCCCTTACATGTGTCTCCAAAGTAATTCCGATTATAATTGGTGCATTTTATTATTAGGTTCTCAAGAGGACACTTAATTGAGAATTGTTTTAATATATTCTCAATAGTTTTAATTTATTATAATCTAAAAATTTGATGTGTCAATCTGTGAGACTATATGATAAATAGGTAAAATCCTCTGCACTTTGAGAAGTTGTAGACATATATGCAAATAAAAATCCTTTGCGGTTGATAATAAAAGTCCCCATGCACTTACGAATTTCTTGATCTTTTACTTTTTTGAAATTCTGGTCTTAATATAAATTTTACATGATCTAACCAAGCAAGAAAATCAATAAATGAAGATAACAGTCGATTGTTGATTGGGTGAGGCTATGTGCAAGATTAACTGAATTATTATTTTCGACGTCCAGTGGAGATAAATTATTAAATCTACAGGCCAAGAGAATGTAAGGAATAGATGATTTAATAAGAGTTTGCAAAGCTTCTTTGATCATTTACATAACGTCGTTTGATGAATCAGAAATATTATCTAATCGACCTTCTGACGGACCATCCTCAGGGGAACCCGATATTTTTGGGTCGAAGGTACTCGACAAGAAAAATGCAGGTTGTGAAGGTAGTGATAGACTGATAGAGAAGCTAGAGAGCATCAAAACCACTGAATCCATTGTAGGTCGATCAACAGCATTTTCTTGAACACAAAGCAAACCAATGTGAATGCATCGCAAAATATGACGCAAGGAACTTGATGAAGCCCTCAATTTCTGATCAATTACATTTGTAGCTGTTCCTTTGTGCCAATTTATCCAGACCTGTGGAAATTGCGTATATTCTTGGTAAGTAAGATCAAAATCAGCCTTGGTAATTGAAACTTTGCATGTAGAAAGACAATTTTTATATTTGTACTCACATAACTTGGGAGATATTCATCCTCAACATCGGACTTCTGAAAACTAGTAATTTTCTGACCAGTTATGATTTCTAGAACTATGACTCCACAGCTATAGACATCTGATTTGACAGAGATCTGCCCATGAATTACGTACTCCATGACATATATCCACTACAATAATGAATTCATAAATATATCGTTTATGGTGAAATTAATTATGACCATAGCTGGGTTTAATTATGACAATACAATGATGATAGTTCGGATTACTTTATCATCCTTTCCTGCAAATTAGAGGCTGAGAAGAATCAAAGACGGGATGGTGAAGACTGTCAAAGCCTAGAAACTTGGTTGAGCCCTTTAATAGCTTGGCATATTGGCAAGGAAGATGTGGACTTTTGCAGGGGAGGACCTAGGTCTGGCATCCCTACTACCCCGATTTTGAAAACATCTTGTACCGGCCCTTCGAAAATTTACGCTTATGACCATTTTTTGGGCACATCACTAACTTGCAGTTTGTTGGAGAGGTTTTGACTTTTGAGCAGAGAAAACAGAGCTCAACAGTTTCAGAAATATAAAGTTCATGATTTCCGGACTGAACCATCTACAAGTGAGATTTCCATAAAATTATAAAGCACATCTCTATTCAAAAGTCCTATCATTATACATGGAAGTCTATTTTGCCACCTGAAATCGCATTTTCTTTCCTGCAGGTTATGGCATAACTGGCTGTCAGTTGATGATATATGTATATGTGTGTGTGTGTGTATATATATTTATATATTCGAAAGGAGATTTGGACTACTATATATCATGGCTAATAGCTAAGCACGTAAACAAAGGGATTTTATCAGTCCAATTACAAGAGAAGAAAGATGAGAAGGAGAAGTTGACAATGATGTGAGCAACTACATTTGCCTCGCGACAGAAGAAATCGCAAGCCACCTATATTTTTAACCGGTAATTTCTTGTTCTCCTTGGTTGGTACCATAGAACACAAAACCTCTAGCACCTCTGCATAGATGCATGTGAGATGAATTTAATCCACATAGCATATGTGGGTTTTGGGGTCCTAATTTGTTATTTAATTCGGGCCCTAACACTCACATGTAGATTCTTAATTGGTTAAGAACACTAAGTGCTCAGTGCTCTTAGAGCACTGAAGTTTTTTCACTTGTGAACAGCTCGCTACTTATTTTGCTACTTTGTGGTCCTCCTATTATGTGTTTCTAATTTGTAAAATAGCACCATCCTATTATTAGTCGGAAAATAAAAATGTACTAAAACAAGTCATTGTTCCTTTATGATCCAATTCCAAGTTGTGATCCAATAAAAAATTAATGCCCCCACCACGTCATCAAGTTGGTTTCATAACTACAAATATATCTGAATATCCACCAAATAAAACTAACTAGCATTTACCAAGACAAGATCCTTACCTCGAAGTGTTGCTGGTGGCAAAAGAATTGGATCTGATGGCGCTGGTAATTGGATTAATGTCTCAACCATTGTCTCGTTATAGAAAGGATTGGATCCAAACCGAAGATAACAACTCGGCCTAAATGGATCTAGAGAATGAAGGTGTAAAAATCTAACGAATAAATGTATTATGCTTTAATCTTTGAGGTTGATTATCGTACAATGTGTAGTAAAAAATCTAGCGAAAATATTATTTCATTGTGTTTATGAAAATAATTTTTTTTTTTTTTATCATCACTTCTCTCTTTTGATAAATGGGGAACTTTGTGGTTTTTTTTTTTTTTCTTCTGAAAGGGATTTAAGGCAAGGGGATCCTCTCTCTTCATCTTTATTTGTGACTATGGCTAGAGGTTTGAACAATTTTTGGCTAGATCTTTGCCTATCTCTCACCTTGGGTTTGCGGATGATCTTATTTGTGTTCTATGACGATTGTCAGAGGAACAATGTCCAAAGGGTGCTGAAATTTTTGACTTTTGAAGCTATATACTATGCAGAAGAGTCCTTTTACTATTCTGGGTAAGAGATACATGATTGGGTGAAGGATTGGACCTATGACGCTCGAACTTGGGCTCTATTTAAAGAGATGAAATTAATGAGAGTGTATTTAAAGAGATGAAATTAATGAGAGTGGATGAATTATCTTACAAACTAGTGTTGTTCTTGAGAGTTTTGTTGTTTTCTTCTGAAAAACCAATACTTGAAAGGGTCAGGTTTCATAAGGATTTTCTCTAGATTTGGGTGACAGAATTTTCTGTTGACTTAAAGGATCCAAGAAAGATCCCATACACTTCACTTATCTAAGCATCCAACAAGGGTACTTCTTCAAAAGTAAAGAGATCGGAAGAGCACACGATTGGACTGGTTTTAATCTTCAGCCACTTCCTTTTATATATATATTTAGGATTACCTATCTACCTATGCATAAAAGATCATAAGAAGGTGCTTTTGTATGAAGGCACAGACACATTGGACATCATAATGGCACACATATGAGTGTTAGAAAATTATTGTCTATCAATATATCCAACCAAATTGAAACCAAGATTAGATCCTTACCTCAAGGCGTTGGACTTGGATCTGATGGCACGGATAATTGGATTAATGTCTCAACCATCGTCTCGTTATAGAAAGGATTGCTTTCAAACCGAAGATAACAACTCGGCCTAAGGATTATAACTCCGGCTGCTCCATCGCAACATTCTCGAATATATAGAGAAGATCTATTTAAGCAATCATCACATTCCTTTGGGGATATATCAGGGGTGCACTGCTCAAATGCATAAATTACCCCATCATCATTGGAGTAAGCTCGACTATCAGCACCAAATTTCGTCGGAGATGTACCATAAGCAGTATAGTTTCGAAGACTATCCAGCAATATGTTCAGCGCGGGGTAAAACTTCTCCTTATTTGGAACCTTTTGAATACGACTATGACTCCAGCGGAAAGGAGAGTATGCAAGAGTTCCATACATATTCTTGTTAGAAAATCGTACGATGCAAAATTCGTGCAATAAAATTGCCTGCTCTTCATCCGGACACCTCTTTAGGATTTCGACCGTAGCATTTTTCATGTAATCACGACATTGATAAAGCTCAAGATCTGCTCGACAGAGTGCAATGACGTTAACATGATTGTAGTTTTCTCGAACGGTGGCATTATAGAATCCACTGGCGTTGATTTTAGACGAGACTGATGGAAGGAGGGTATTAACGTTTGACTTGTATAAGGTACTATTGCTACTATTACCTTCGCATATATACTTGATGACTATTGGAGTCGGGAATTCGGATTTGACAAATGCAAATGGGATTAGCAGATTGGTTAGGAGAAATTTTATATACTTATATAAAGTGCACGTTGTGTGATCGTCAGAATAATACATTGCCAGTTAGAATTCTAGACCCGTAATTATTTAGAAAATTCTAATTTAAGTGGTAAAATACAAATTGAATATAATTACGGTATTCAATTCATGTTATAGAAATATATAACCTCGCTTAAATGAATTGATTGTATCTATTCATTGGTTAGAATTAATAATCTTTCTAGTGTTTAATATTGTTAAGAAATTAAATCTTAAGAACGTTTCTAATATTGTTTTTTAGCCAAAGAAATAATCGATAAGTTTATCTTGGTTAGCGAAAAAGTAAAGAAAAATAGGTTGTTCGATCGTATCAATAACCATAACCAATTTAAGAAAAGAATAAAATGTTTTTATATTTACATCAATGATCAGTTGTCAAAATTAATTCTGAGATTATACATTGAGTTGGATATTTGTCACACATAATTTTCTTATTATCAATTTTTATTTTTAGAATTCTTACACTTTGAATTGTTTACTAAAATTTATATTTTATTTTATTTTATTTTGTTCATGAAAATCAAACTTCCTTTTTATTTTAGTTGTTTTACTTTTGAAGAATTAAATCTTACCACTCTATGTAGATATGACCTTGCTTGTCACTATTGCGGTTTTTATATTTTAAGAGCAAGTTTACTATTATTTATTAGATTCAACACCCACATGCCTCAAAAGAGACAATCGGCTAATGATACTTTTCCTGATGAAGTTCGTGGGAATGATGTTCAGATCCGTCAACAGATTGGCTTGTTGACAGAACGAATGACTTTGTTGGAGGCCCAACAAGTCGAATAATGGGAAATCTTTATTGGTCAGTAATTACGATGTCATGACATGGCACACTGGGAGATCACCGATACTTGCAGTGATGCTTGGGCAACAAACGCAGGTGGGGGTGTTCGTTGTAGGCGTGATGTTCGTGGCGACAAGGGACATGCTCCTCCAATTCTGAAATACATTGTTGATGATACAAGATCCTCATGCTGTAGATTCGAGGACGAATCTTCTCGACCTTTGAGACGATGATGGAGTAGCGAGGTCAATCTTTATCATGTTTCACAATCTATCTAGGATTTTATTTAGTATATTAATTTTTATTCGGGTTGGGTTTAAGATTTAGTTATTATTCATTGTCTTATTAGGATTTAATTATTATTTGTCTTATTCCACAAGTTAGTAGTCCTATAAATAAGTCATTTTTGTATTAGTTTTAGTGGGCTGGACTTTGATTATGAAGTAGAAATATTGAGAATGTCTCTTTGTTATTCCAGGTATTCAGTTCTAAGGAATCAACGAATATTTGAAGGTCGTTACAACATATGTGAATAATAACGTATAAACGGTAAAGAATGACAACATATGTGACGTGTTAAAAGGTTTTACTTGGTTGCACTCTCTTACCGGTAATAAGATGCTTGCTAGTTGGTACCCAGAAAAAGTTACTTATATGTAGAATATGGAGAAGACGTGCATCAATAAGAGAGATAGGTAATTATTTTTTCTTTGTACTGGTTTGACTGATTGGTAAAACATCTTTTCTAGGTCTTGAATGTATATACATGTAAACAGTAAACACAGGTCCTAACGGAAGATATAGAAAGAAGACATTAATTTTCTATCATTGACTATTTCACCCGTATGTTTTTCAGGGTTTGGACCATTGTAGCGTCTCTCTTGTCCACCCCTACACCCCCACCCCCAAACAACCAAAAAACAAAAAACTCTTATTTTTAATGTTTTGTGCTCCCCCACTTTTGGCCTCATAAATATTTGAAAAAAATATAATATATATATATATACACACACACAAAATAATACTATATCTGTCATATAAAGATAGTCTAATAGTTATTTTCACATAATTAAGAAACAACAATTAATATATTTAAAACATTAAATTATACCTTATTTTTCTCTCTCCCTCTCTCTCTATATATATATATTTATGCCTCATTATTTTTTTGAAATACTTTCAATGCATAGGTCATTAGATAACAAAAATTAATTAAGGACACATATGAAAATGAAAAATTAAATATATGTTCAATATGGTAAGTTGACTATCTTTTTTAGACGAAAGAAAGTGGAATAGCAGACTATCTTTTTGAGACAGAGAGAGTATTAATCTACATTTTAAGCAAACTTCCCGTGCTACTTCGCCCCTGCCCAGTTTAAGGGGAGTGTTCACAACATGAAACTTAGTAGATTTTAGAATTCCATACGATTCCACATGTCCCCAATTTAGAATTCGTTAGACTCTACAAAAATCCGCGATCCTCAACTTCTCATGGATTTTGTTAGAATTGATTAAATGGTGGAATTCTATGAATTTTAACCTTAGAAGATATACTTTCAACTCTCTTTCCAAAATCCAACCTCTCTCCCTCAAATTCTCATAGATTTCATGAATTTTTTTGACACATAAAAAATCCACAATTATTTTAATTATAAATTAAGGAAATATTATTTTAGAACAGTATTATATCATATTAACTTGTATAAAATAAATGGTCAATCATCATACCTTATATTAACCTTCCCTATCCCAATTCTCCATCTAATATGGGGTGCAACCATGTTTCTGACGTTCAATAATCTTTTCCATGTAGGCTAAACCTGAGTACAGTGGCTTTTCTTTCTGACAATATTTATTTTGTAACACCCATGCCTATAGTGACTTTTGACAACCAAAATTTCCACCGAAGGTTGAATTCAAAAGCAATATTCATATACCAGATTTTTTTTTCACATCAATCCCACCTTCAGTAAAAGGAAAACAACATGGTTTCCAAGATTTAAGACAATAGAATTAATTATTTCAGACAGCACATACTAATTAAGAGAGTTCAAAACTTGAAACAAAAGTAAAGCAATAGAATTTCTCAATTGACATACACTATCAAAAATGTTTAATCTTAAATTTGTACATCATTCGGTTTTTCCTCTGACATTGGAAATGCTCTCACACACGTTTCTCTCTCTTCCTTGCTCTGCTTTTCTGCCCCTGTTGATCTCCTGCATATTCTTCAATTCTTGCGATTGTTTTCTTCATTTTACATCAAATTCTGGGCATATAAAGCTATAAATACAGCCAACATATAAAATCATATTTTCCCACTAATATACAAACTTTCTGGTCGAACTTTTAGTTAAACATATACCTATTAATATCTTGCTCTATTACTACACACTTTTTAACCCGTCGTTGAGCTTTCTTGGTGGAAGTTACGTTAGATGTATCTCACTCATCTAGGTATTATTTTTTGATGAATCAGCAATATTATCTACTTAAACTTTTGATGGACCGACGTCCTCATGGGAAGTTGATATTTTTTGGTCAAAGGTGCATCTACACAAAAAATGCAGGTTGTGAGGGTAGTGGTAAAGTGATAGAGAAGCTAGAGAGCATCAGAACCACGGACTCCATCGTAGGTCGATCGGCAGCATTTTCTTGAACACAAAGCAAACCAATATGGATGCATCGCATAATATCACGCAAGGAACTTGAAGATGCTCTCAACTCCTGATCAATTACATTTGCAGCTGTTCCTTTGTGCCAATTTCTCCATACCTGTGAAAATTGTGTATATTCTTGACAAGTAAGATCAAAATCATTCTTGGTAATTGAACTTTGCATGTACAAAGACAATTTTTATATTTGTACTTACATAACTTAGGAGATCATCCACAACATCGAGCTTTTGGAAACTATTGATTTTCTGACCAGTTATGATTTCTATAACTAAGATTCCGTAGCTATAGACATCCGATTTGACAGAGAACTGCCCATGCAATACGTACTCTGGTGCCATATATCCGCTACAATAATCAATTCATAAATGTATCATTTATAGCAAAATTATGACCACAGCTAGTTTTAATTTGAAACCCTGATCATATATGCATAGTATTCAATGACTTTATAAAATGCTTACTAGGTCCCGACGATTCTGCTGGTGCTATGCTGCTCACTTTCATTCTGGGCAAATAATCTTGCCATGCCGAAATCTGAAATTTTTGGGTTTATATCTTTGTCTAAGAGAATATTGCTGGCTTTGAGATCACGGTGAACGATCCTAAATCGAGAATCTTGATGTAGATAAAGAAGTCCCCTCGCGACACCTCCTATGATTGCATAACGCTTTTCCCAATTCAAAGCGTGATGCTTGTCTGAATCTACAAGATAATTAATATTAGACATCATTATGATTGATAAAATGGGGATAAAACAACATACACATATATAAAAGAGGTAGTAAACTCTAATTACCAAATATAAAGTGATCAAGACTCCCGTTTTGAACCCATTCGTAAATGAGAAGCCTTTCACTTCCTTCGACCGAGAAACCCAAGAGTCTAACCAAATTCCTATGTTGAAGTCTAGCCAATAACAAGACCTCATTCTTAAATTCCAAGCCACCATGTTCAGAATTCCTCGACAATCTTTTCACTGCAACTTCCCTTCCATTTGGAAGGTTCCCCTGATATTGAATCACTAGAAGTGAGAATAATGATCACCACGTATATCTCTAGATCAATTAACTTTGATTTCTAAAAATACACATTCTAATATGTAATTAAGTTTGCTTATCTACTATTTCTTTGTATATGTATTATTGACCCAAGTGGCACCAAGATTCACACAAAAAAAAAAAAAAAAGAACAAACCATAAGGTCCATGAGGCAATGGTAAGAGGATCGAATGTTGGGGACATGATTCTCACAAGGAATATAAAACCGTACAGGGCCCACCCCAAAAAAGGACAACATCGAATGTTTGGCTTCATGAGACGTCAACATGTGTACTATCATAACATTTGATCGAGAACATAACTTACCTTGTAGACGACACCAAATCCACCATGCCCCAACTCATTAGAATCACTGAAATTGTTTGTAGCCGTTCTAATTGTTCCGAAGTCGTAGTGTAGTGATTCAATAGTACTTGTCTCGTTGTCAGCTTAACACATTAACAGAGAACATATCAGACAAAATGTAGTACAAAGATAACTTAAAAGGTTTATACATGTAAAACTTGAAAGATAAACTCACTTTCAATTGTATCCCGTGGTTTACATGATTTTTTCCTTTTCAAGAAGATGCCAATGGAAAGAACAATTCCTAGAAATACAACCACAATGACAATTACAATGATGATAGTTCGAGAGGCTTTATCATCCTTTCCTGCAAAATCCATAGTGTTAGATTTTTGGCTTCCCCATTTTGGTCTCTTGTGACACCAAATAAAAAAGTGTAAAGTGTGCTTCCCACTGCACAAGAAACTTTTGTCTAACGAATCAGAGAATGAAAGTGTAAAAATCTAACGAATAAATATATTATGCTTTAATCTTTGAGGTTAATTATCGTACAATTTTTAGTAAAAAATCTATCGAAAATATTATTTCAGTGTGTTTATGAAAATAAATTTTGTTTCGTTTTTATCATCACTTCTCTCTTTTGATAAATGGGGAACTTTGTGGGTTTTTCCCCCCATCTGAAAGGGATTTAAGGCAAGGGGATCCTCTCTCACCTTGGATTTGCGGATGATCTTTTTGTGTTCTATGACGGGCAGAGGAATAATGTCCAAAGGGTGCTGCAATATTTGACTTTTGAGGCTATATACTATGCAGGAGAGTCCTTTTACTATTCTGGGTAAGCGATACATTGATTAGGTGAAGGATTGAACCTATGATGCTCGAACTTGGGCTCTATTTAAAGATATGAAATTAATGAAAATGTAGTGGATGAATTATCTTACAAACTAGTGTTGTTCTTCGGAGTTTTGTCGGTTTCTTCTGAAAAACCAATACTTGAAAGAGTCAGGTTTCATAAGGGTATTCTCTAGATTCGAGTGACAAATGATTTTTTATTGACTTAAAGGATCCAAGAAAGATCCTATACACTTTTCTCTTATCGGAGCATCCAACACGGGTATTTTTTCAAAAGTGAAGAGTCCGAAGACATATATATATATATATATGTATATTTAGGATTACCTATCTGTCTATGCATAAAAGATCATAAGATCATAAGGTGCTTTTCTATGAAGGCACGGACACATTGAACATCATAATGGAACACATAGGAGTATTAGAAAATTATTGTTTAACAATATATCCAACCAAATTAAAACCAAGATTAGATCCTTACCTCGAGGTGTTGGAATTGGATCTGATGGTACGGGTAATTGGATTAATGTCTCAACCATCGTCTCGTTATAGAAAGGATTGCTTTCAAACCGAAGATAACAACTCGGCCTAAGGATTCTAACTCCGGCTTCTCCATCGCAACATTCTCGAATATATAGAGAAGATTTTTTTAAGCAATCATCACATTCCTTTGGGGATATATCAGGGGTGCACTGCTCAAATGCATAAATTACCCCATCATCATCGGGGTAAGCTCGACTATCAGCACCAAATTTCTTCGGAGATGTACTATAAGCAGTATAGTTTCGAAGACTATCCAGCAATATGTTCAGCGCGGGGTAAAACTTCTCCTTATTTGGAACCTTTTGAATGCGACTATGACTCCAGCGGAAAGGAGAATATGCAAGAGTTCCATACAAATTCTTGTTAGAAAATTGTACCATGCAAAATTCGTGCCATAAAATTGCCTGTTCTTGATCCGGACACCTCTTTAGGATTTCGGCCGTAGCATTTTTGACATAATCACGACATTGATAAAGCTGAAGATCTGCTCGACAGAGTGCAATGACGTTAACATGATTGGAGTTTTCTCCAAAGGTGGCATTATAGAATCCACTGGCTTCTATTTTAGACGAGACTGATGAGAGGAGGGTATTAAGGTTTGACTTGTATAAGGTGCTATTTCTAGTGTTACCTTCGCATTTATACTTGATGAATATTGTAGTCGGGAATTCGGATTTGACAAATGCAAATAGGATTATCAGACTGGTTAGGAGAAATTGGAATACAGAATCCATTTCCAAGAACTCATTATGCTCTAAATTGTCCATCTCTGGATTCTAATATATATTTGTGTGTGGAGTAAAGTGTCAAATTGTTGAAAAGTTATGCACACATGTCTATTTTCAACTAGAGAAGAAATCTATTTTGCGATTGATAATGAAAAAAGGTCAAATTTTCCGGTAAGTCATTCTTGAGAGTCAATATGACTTTCTTCTCCAATTTTGTTCAAAGACATTTAATTCAGTTTGAAATTGTCAAAATTATGACAATTTATTTTTTTTTTCTTTTGCAAATAGATCCTTAATATATTCTGCATTTATTTATTGTAGTTATATAAAAGAGTTCCAATTTGGAAGGAAGGAGAATTTCAATTCATTCTGAAAAGAATTATTCTCTTTAACTCAGGAGAATTATTCTACTAAGAGTGGTTTGCATTGGTCCGACTTGTGATAGAAAGTGAAAAAAACATAATAATAATTCCACAGAAGGTGCCCTTAGATGGCTATATCCATTAATGATTTTTGTTTGCCTTTTAAATGGATTTGTGAAAAAAACATAATAATAATTCCACATGTATAAATAGCGTTGCATACCTTGTACCCATCTGAATACTTAATCTGGGATATACAAATATATTAGAGTGACATTTAGCTTTCCAAGGTATTGATCTCACGGACTTATAGAACTAAAAATAACGTGTAAACTGTAAAAAGATGGCAACATATGTGATGTGTTAAACGGTTTCACTAGTCGTACTCTCTTACGAGTAATAAGATACTTAGAACATCCACATTGGTGTTGCTAGATTTAACTATCCACATAAGTAAAAAGTAGAGTTTTTAGTGATTGTTAAATAACACATAAGCAAGTTAAATTTAATTATTAATTTGTGTCATATTAGTTTCTAAATAAGAATGTTAAATTTAATTTTCAATTCAATAGTCAAAGAGTAGGCCAATCACAATTTAATTAAAATAAAAAAAAAAAACAAATAATACCACACAAAGTATTAAGTTTATTGTTAACTTTAACAATGAAACTAACAACTTGTTAAATTAAATATTATTAGTAACTACTTTAATACTATCAATATAGATAATTTTTTGAGTTGTTAACTAATAACTTTACTAATAACCTACTTTAACACTACCAATGTAAATACTCTTAGTAGTTAGTATGAACAAAGTTACTGATATGTTGAATATGGAGAAGACCATGGAGAAGACGTGATCAATAAGAGAGAGATGTAATTATTATTTCTATGTATTGGTTTGACTGATTGGTAGAACACTTTTTTTAGGTCCAAATCAAAGGTATATTAAGAGGACATTATTTTCAATCATTGACCATTTCAACCATATTTTTTCATGGCTCGGACCACTGTAGCATCTCTCTTGTCCACACAACTCGGCCCCCACCCAAAAACCAGAAAACTCCTCTTTTCTATGATTTATCTCTCGCCTTCAAATTTAAGGTACATTGAACCTTAAATCCATTGATTTGCATAAATAAGAATTCAACCATATAGTATTTAAGTTTGAATGCTACAAAGATTGATCCTACAAAATCCTTCCATAACTTCCATAATTAATTTCAAATATGTTCACTCAACACCAATTTGATAGAAAAAGTGAAATTATCATAGGAAAAATTTCCAATACACTAGGGGTATCAAAAACTCGGTGTTCCATATAGATGAAGGTACGACAAGTGTGTATCGGGTCCTAATTTAAACAATAAATTGGGTCCCTGTATCCAATCCCATATTTGCATGAAATATCAAGTTCACTACTCTTGAAATGCCAAAAATTTTGTAATTAACATAATCCTTGTCTCGCTGAAGTTTTTCCTGACACCAAGATGCCCGCGTCTCATTGAATTGTAACTATGAACCTTAACACCAAGGTCTTTTGTCTTTTCGCATCGGGGACACTTGAATTGGATAACTTGTTTCTTTATTTTTCAAGCTCAAACAGACTTCTACATTTTGAATATTGAATATTAAGGCTCAAACAAGAGTTTGCAAAGCTTCCTTAATCCTCTTGGCACTTGCTCCTTGAATATCGGTCCTTTCGGCACGTGTGATGGAACTTTGCTTTTTAGAACGCCTATTTGTCAAATTTGCTAACAAACTTGGTTATGAGTTGTTATATTTCCAGCCAGTTTTGCCTTAGTAATTAAGCAAAAAAATGAGAACGAGGACAGTGTTGTTTCGCGAGCGGTCTAAGAAAAGTAGTAAACAAAAATAAAAAGAAGAACACAAGATCTAGTTTGCTCCTCTTAAAGAGAGCAGGCAGTTCACCGGACTGGAGTCCAGCTACTCTACTGGTGAGGCTTTATCAACAAGAAGCCTCAATTCCACTAGCACCTCGAGATCGTTACAGCAATTTACAGACCCTCTATTTTAGACTAAAAACCTCACCACCAAGGAAAGATAACGCAGCCTCACTACAAGTTCTCTTACACACACACACACACACCGGCGATCTATTTCACAATCAGAGATAGAGAAATCGCCTAAAAGGGGATCACTCAGACGAACCCTAATCTACAGAGAGAGAACGTACACCAAGTTTGAAAATCGGAAAAGAAAGAGTGTCTATTACAATCCAAAGAAACAAACCCTAATGCTTATTCTACTTATACCCCAAATGAATGGACGTGATGAATCTTAGAGATCCAATGGCATACAATCAAGTGGGCTCTAATGGGCCGGAAAAATGCACATAGGCCAGGCCTAAATATTAAACCAGCACTTGTTTAGGGACACAGATCTAACAACTCTCCGCCTTGCACCCAAACAGGATCTCTCAGCACTAGTAGAACCAAGAACACTTAGGTTGGCAACTGAGCCTCCAAAGAACACCTGCAAAAAAAAAAAACAGTTTATTTGACAAGTTTTACAGTCTACACTAAGTAAAAAAAAAAAAAAACTTGTAAAAATACTTAATAAAAGTTGGAACAGATACAGTGTTACCCTTGATCAATGTTTAACATAGCTAAGCAGGATCTAAATTTCGAATGTTGTAAAGGTTTTGCGCCCATATCTGCAGAGTTAAATTGAGAAGGGATTTTTTCCAGGAACACCACTCCTTGAGATACTAAATCCCTTATAAAATGTAACCTTACATCAATGTGCTTTGTCCTATAGTGAAAAACAAGATTTTTGCACAACTGAATTGCAGATTGACTATCTGAAAAGACCACAACCTTCTGCTGAATATAACTCAACTCATGTAAAATACCTTTCAGCCACAGAGCCTCTTTCATAGCTTCAGTCACAGCTATGTATTCAGATTCAGTAGTGGACAATGCCACAATATGTTGAAGTTGTGACTTCCAACTAATACAACCATTACACAAGGTAAACACATAAGAAGTCACAGACTTCCTGCTGTCCCTATCAGCAGCATAATTGGCATCTATATATATCCCTTTAGCACAGTACCCTCATCACACTTTTCATACTATAATCCAACACTTACTGTACCTTTCAGGTATCTTTGAAGCCATTTCAAGGCTTCCCAGTGTTGTATCCCTGGATTAGACATGTATTTACTCAACACACTTACAGCATAAGCAATATCTGGTCTTGTGCAGACCATCAAATACATGACAGAGCCAATGACATTTGAGTAAGGAACAGACTTCATATAATTCACATCATCATCAGATAAAAGGACATTGTTCTTTATTTAAAATAAAATGATTGGCTATAGGTACAGTCACAGATTTGGCATCTATCATAGAAAACCTTTTCAACACCTTTTCAATGTAAGTCTTTTGGTTTGAAAACAACATAGACTTTTCCCTATCTACGACTATATACATCCCTAAGATCTTCTTAGCACTGTCGAAGTCTTTCATTTCAAACTTTGAATTCAAGGCTCTTTTTAAATTGTTAACAGTATTCACAAAGGGGCTAATTAACAACATATCATCAACATATATCAATAAAAACACAAGAGCGCTCTTCCGATCTTCCAGTTTGAAATAAAGGCAATGATTATATTCATTTCTTCCAAATTTCAGGGATAACATAAAAGAATCAAATTTTTTATTCCATTGTCTAGGCGACTGTTTTAAACTATACGGAGACTTAACTAATAGGCACACATGCTCCGGCTTTGATTTAACAAAATAACTAGGGGGTTGATTCATATATATTTTCTCCTCAAGGTCACCATGTAAAAAAGCTATTCTCACATCAACTTGTTCTAATTCCTAGTTAAAATGAGCAACAAGAGAAGACATTAATATCAAAGTACAGTATTTAACCACATGTGAGAAAATTCATTGAAATCAATACCTTCTTTTTGAGTAAAGCTTTTGGCTACAAGCCTGGCTTTCATAGCACCTGCAGAATCACCTTCCTTAAACTTAAAGATCCATTTACAGTCAACTATGGACTTATTTGCAGGTTTACGAACAAGCACCCAAGTCTTATTTTTCACTAAAGAAGCAATTTCATCATTCATTGCATCAATCCAAGACTTAGCATACTTATTATTTATAGTTTCATCATAAGTTTTAAGTTCACATTCAGTTAACTCCTCAAACACATTGCAAGACAACACAGCATAGGCATCATCAGACAGTCTCACATTAGGTTTAGGATCTCTCGTAGACATGTCCCTAGCTAGCATATAATCACTCAGATTTTGGGAATCACTTCACTCATGCTGTTTAGATAAATCAGATTGCAAATCTTCATTAACCTCAGTATTAGTTTAAGGAACCTCCACCTCACTGGGAGTTCCCTCCACCTCAGATGGAGTTTCCTCCAAGTGAAAAGGAGAAGGCAGTAGAAAATCATAAGGATCAGAAAACTTATGTTGAAGCACATTTTCATTTTCTTTTGGCACATAGTCAAGCAGGCAAGGCATAACATTTTCATCAAAAAATCACATTTCTGCTTACAATTATTTTTGTACCAGGCTGCCCTTTTACCCATAACCTGTACCCCTTAACCCCTTCTTCATATCCTAAAAACACACACTTCAAAGTCCTAGGATCCAACTTATCCCTTTTATTATGAGAGTAAGCAACATATCCAAACACTTTTAAGAAGGAATAAGTAATAGACTTATTGTACCAAACTTCATCAAGTACTTTACCCTGCAAAGCCACAGAAGGGGTTTTATTTACAAGATAACATGCAGTCTTTAAAGCTTCCCCCCAGAAAGGTTTGGGCAGTCCAGAAGAACTCAGCATACATCTTACTCTTTTTAAAAGAGTCCTATTCATTCTCTCAGCAACACTGTTTTGCTGAGGGGTATAAGGGACTGTTTTATGTCTTTTTATGCCAATTTGTTTACAAAAATCTTTAAAGTTTTTATTACAGAACTCCAACTCATTATCTTTTCTTAAATACTTCAGTTTCTTTTCACATTGAGTTTCCACAAACACTTTCCATTCCTTAAATCTTTCAAAGATTTCAGATTTGTGTTTCAGAAAATACACCCAGACTTTCCTTGAAAAATCATCAATGATTGACAGAAAATAAACATTTTTTCCATGAGTAGGAATATTAGAGGGTCCCCACAGGTCAAAGTGCACATAATCCAAGATAGCAGAGAATTTATGAAAACTTGAAACAAACTTGTTTCTCTTTTGTTTTCCAAAAACACATGTTTCACATAGAGGCATATTAGTTATCTTGGAATTTCCAAAACATCCAGATTTATGTAAAATTTTTAGTCCCTGTACACTAATGTGTGCAAGCTTTCTGTGCCACAGCATAGTGGCATCCCCTGCAGCAGGACTAACTGTGACATCCCAGTTTTTCCTTACACTTTACTAAAGTATTAAAGTGAAAAAAAAAAAGAGAAAATGTAAAGAATCAAATTGGATCCAGAAAGTTCTCGTGCAATTTGGACCCAATTGGTATCATCTATCTTATAAATATACACATATAGTATAATATTATATAATATATACAAATAAAATAGAAAGAGAAAGCAAAGAAGTGAGAAACAGAAAAGAAAGAGAAAGAGAAAGAGAAAAAGAGAAAACCGAGAGAAAAAAAGGAGTTGGGAGATGAGAGCCGTGAAAAAAAAAATGAAGACAACGGTGAAGCAAGCCACGAAAATTTAGAGGTGAGTTCTTGATCAATATAGGTCTTATGATTTTAGCCTAATTTCAAAAGATATGTAGAGCTTTAATTCTACATTATGTTTAAGTTGGGGTTTTGAATATATGGTTTGATGTTATGAATTTTAAAAGGGGAAATGACTAATTTGTTGATATAAGTTAGATGTACTTGAAAATTTTTGAAGCATCTACATGATATGAGATTTTTTGGGTTTAGAGTTTTGAGATTGATTTAAGGAAATTTTTAGAGAATTGAGTAATTGATTTTGATTTGGTTTTCTATTGGTTTAAATGGTATGCAATTAATCTTAGACATGAAATTGGAATTATGTGAAGGTTAGAAAAGAATTACATAAAGTTAGTATATGAAATCACAATTTTGAAAGGGAAATTAAAGCTGAAAAATTTTAAATGAAGTGTTATTGAGGTTAAATCAAGGGATAAATTAAGTTAAATGTATTTAGCTATCTCTTTTGTTACTTTGTTTTATGTTAGAAGATGAGAGTATTAAGGTTATTATTAAAGACAAGTTTAACTAAATAATGACCCAAGAAGTGGTTAATAAATTCTTAAAGTTTACAATAGGATATTGGAGATTTAAGTTATGTGATTTTATGATGTTAATATGAGTTAAATAAGGGAAGTCATGGTTGAAAATTTTATTGAAGGCTAAGATTAATGTTTAAAAGTGAAGGGTTAGTGCTATTATTTTAGTAGATATTTAAGACTTTAATATGTGATATTACTACAATTTTTAAGATGTAATTAAGTCTAGAATACTGATATGAAAGGAAGCATAAGAAGCTAACATGGAATTCTAGGAAGGCAAGTATGTAAGTGTGAATTTAACAAAAAGACTTAAGGTTGGAATTATGGTGCATAAAGTTTCTACCCTTCCAAATTTAAGAGGCCATAACTAATAGTATATGTGGAATTTTAACAAGGTACAAGTTGGAAAATGATCTCCTATGAGTTGTCTATCATCTGAAATTGAACGACACCATTTGGAGGTCGATAGGAGTTTTTATGACATGTTTTGTGAAAGTGGTTATTGAATACCCCAGAACAGATTTTTGGATAGGTTAAGAAATATTTTGGTATTCCTAAGTAGTTTTCTTGAGCTCAATTTCACGCATAATGAACTTATATGAGTTCCCTACATTCGAGGAGAATTTCATGAAAATATGACACCGTTCTTGATTATAAAATGGCTTTAAATGTGCATTGCCCAACTATGAAAACTTAAAAATCCTTATTTGAAGAATTTAAATGAAAAGGGGACTTGAAATCAAAAAGGGAATTTCATGTTGATAAAATTTGTTGAACTAGAAGCTCTTTAACTATTAAATGAGCTAGAAAGAAGATAAATAGAATTGAGCAAGGATAGTATATATGGATACATGATGATTGATAAATTTTAAACTATTAGGTAAGTTAAGAAAGAAAGAAACAAGTGAAAAGAACAAAAAATATGGAAATGAAACTATAGTTGAAAGTATTAGTATTTAAAATAGAAGAAGTTCATTAGAAAGGGGTTAGATGTTAAGTAGAATTTTATATAATGTTGCAGGAAATGATAAAGGTCAAAGGAAGTGAAACACGAAAGGAGGCTACTTAGCCGGTGAGTGGAGATTTTCCTCTTTTTCATTTATTCTAAATGAAAGTTGAATTATGCTTGATTTCACATGAACTTGCAATGCTTTACGATGATGATATATTTCTATGAATTTCACAAAAGTTGATACTTTCTTTAGAAAAGTTTATGAAATTGATGAATGTAATGTTTAAAGACTTTCAAAGATATGATTTATTTGAAGTTTAAATGATGCATGATTTGAAAGTTCCCCAAGTTGTATCCTATGTTCATGAACATGCCGCCTACGGGTGAAGGGGACTATATGGCTCAAGCTAACCAAATGATATGTCGCCTACAGGCGAAGGGGCCTCTGGCTCAAGCTGACCAAATGAATGCCGCACAGGCGAAAGGGCCTATGTGCTAGCTATGGCTCAAGCTGTTTGTTGTGCCGCCTAGAAAGAAGGGGTTATAAGGTACCTATGGCCCAAGCTGACGTCTACGCGCATATGACTTGATATCATGATCATGTGATATTAGATACTCTTTGGGGAAAATTCTATGATGATCTTGAAATGAAATGATTTTATGACGTTTTCTAGTGGCTTTCACGATGATTATTAAATGAATAATATTCATGATGTTTTCTAGTGAATTTTATGATAATTATGAAGTGAAATGATGTTCATGATATTTTCTAATATGCGATGATTCCATAAAGGTTGATGTTATGCTAGATTTATCTTTAAAGTCATGAAATTCCCAAATGAACATTGTATTCAAGATGTTGCAAAAGTTACATTTCAACTTTCAAAAGCATGTTTATTTATAAAACTCCACTCATTTGGCTAGTTAGCTCATATGTTTTCAATACGATTTTTCTCCCAGGTAGCAATTGGAGTTTGGATAACACATTATAGTCAAGCCTGCTATTTCAAGGATTCAAGCCACCACATAAAATTTATTATAGGGTTTGTTGTTATTGTGATTTATAAACCTTGACACGGTTAAATTTATTAGTATACATTGAGAATTCTAAGTAAAACATACTTGGTTTAGTAAAATTCTTCCTACATGAAGTATTGTTCTTGGTGGTGATGGGAATTATTACATTGTGAAGTGTATTTAGGTTGATGTTGGGTATTATGCAGGTTAGTTTTGTTAACAAATTAGAGGAGATGCTGTCGAAATTTTTCTAGGATAATTAGTATGTTCACGAGCCTTAATGGTAAATTCTAGCTTTTAGTTAGAATTTATCGTCAGTGCACATTACACTTCTAGTAAGTTAGAGGTACTAGGGATGGCTGTGTCACTAACTGCTACAGTGAAGTCTAGTACTGGATTAGCAGTACAGACATATGATTTCCCAAGCCTAGGGGCCTTAAAACAAATTCATGGTTTCTCATAACATTCATATTACCATCACCAAAGTTTCCAACAAAACCATCAATTTCAAGGCATGCAACAGACATTGAATTTTTTACCTAAATCAGGAACATGTCTTACATCCTTAAAAGTATATATAAAACCAGAATCAAATTCCTAAGTACTGTCACCAATACCAATAACTTCAGAGACAACATCAGTAGCCATAACAATAGTACCAGCATCTACTTTAGAATAATTCTTATACAAGTGCATGTGTGGAGTTAGGTGATTGGTACAGCTAGAATCAAATAGCCACTTAGTAGCAGAATGTAAATTTTTCACTTGATTCACATCAGTCACAGGTAAATGATCATGCACAGCCACATAAACATCCACAACATCAGACTTAACATTATTAGCTTGATCAAAAAGTTTATTTAATTGAGCAAGCAACCCATTTATCTTGTCACATTCTTTAATATAGTGGCCAGTTTGGCCACAGCCATAACACTTTCTTCCTTTACTCTTGTCTTTATTCTTAGTGTTGTTTTTCTTGTTCTTTTTCTTGTTGTAATTATCTTTTCATTTATCAAACTTGTTATTCTTGTTATTATTGGTCTTATACTGTGGTTTGTTTTTAACCATATAACTTTCCCCTATGGCCTTTTGACCTTTTTCTGCATTTATCTCCAAATCTTTGGTTCTTAAGGCTCCTATGACCACATCTAGGTCCACATCTATGCTACCATATTTTATAGCAGATTTTACATCCTTATATGCATCAAGAATAGCTCCTAATAGGACAATAGCCTTATAATCATCAATAGACTTATCCCCTATATTCTTAATATCTTGCAACAACTTATTAAAAGCATCTAAGCCCTCATCCAATTCTTTATTTGGATCAATTTTAAAACTGAAAAATCTTTCAAGTAAGAACATCTTATTATTCAAAGACTTTTCAAGATAATTTTGTTCCAGAGCTTGCCACAACATATAAGTGTTTTTCTGTTTACCAACTTTCTTAATCACATAATTAGACAAGTGCAAGATAATTGAAGTATAAGCGAGATCATCCATATCTTTGATTTTATCAGGAGTAAAATCAGCAGGTTAAATGTTGTCAATTGCCTTGGCAACTTTCTGTTGCACAAGAATAGCCCTCATCTTTTGTTGCCAAATGGGAAAGTCCCATTTCCCATTAAATGGCTCAAGATGAAACGAAGTGGTGGCCATTTACCACACAAAAGCAAATCAAGAACACAGAGGAAATGCAAGAATGTCCTACTTCCTACACCTAAGTCCCAGGTTTTCATGAGACTCAAAGATCTTAGGTCAAGGGTCCTTTGAGTGTAGTGACCATTCTAGCAGTATGATGACTGATAATCAAGAACTACACTACTTACAGTAAAAACCACAAAACAGAAATAACAGTCAACAGATAATACTCCAACCAAAGTGACTTAGGGATCAATTAGGGGGAAAACAGTATACTATTTCACAAAGAACATTCAATCTCCCAAAAGACACCAAAGACAGTGAAGTCGGCGAACCAAGCAAGAACCAACAGTTCAAGAATATCATATTTCACCAAGAACCCACTAACCAAGACAGAATATTAACCAATAAAGAGAATCAGAATCAGCCTTAATTCCCAATATACAAAACATTGAATGTTCATAGATCGGACAAGCAAGAGAAGTCCCAGCCAGGGAGAAGAACAAGGAACACTTATTTGAACTATGATACAAAATCACAGTAGCCTTAATTACAAAAGAAAACGCCCAACGACGCACCACTCCAGGCAAACCAGGCTCTGATACCACATGTTATATTTCCAGCCAGTTTTGCATTAGTTATTAAACGAAAAAATGAGAACGAGGTCAGTGTTGTTTCGCGAGCGGACTAAGAAAAGAAGTAAACAAAAATAAAAAGAAGAACATAGGATCTAGTTTGCTTCCATTAAAGAGAGCCGACAGTTTACCGGATTGGAGTCCAGCTACTCTACCGATGAGGCTTTGCCAACAAGAAGCCTCGATTGCACTAGCACCTCAAGATCATTACAGCAATTTACAAACCCTCAATCTTAGACTAAAAACCTAACCACCAAGGAAAAATAACGTAGCCTCACTACAAGTTCTCTCACACACATGCCGACGATCTATCTCACAGTCAGAGATAGAGAAATCGCCTAGAAGGGGATCACTTAGATGAACCCTAACCTACAGAGAGAGAATGTACACCAAGTCTGAAAACTAGAAGAGAGAGTGTGTCTATTACAAACTGAAGAAACAATCCCTAACGCTTATTCTACTTATACCCCAAATGAACGGACGTGATGAATCTTGGAGATCCAACGGCATACAATCAAGTGGCTCTAATGGGCCCAAAAAATGCACATAGGCCAGGCCTAAATATTAAACCAGTACTTGTGTAGGGACACAGATCCAACATGTGTCAAGCGTCAATACAAAGAAGCTCCACAGCCTATTTGTAGGAGAACACCTATGTGTTGGAGCATCTCAATGCGCTTAGCAAAGCTAAGGGCATGTCGAATCCAAGTCTCTTTTTCTATTCTATCTTTGCCAAAACAGAGATGTGCATTCTCTATTTCAAAAATTTTCTCAAACTTATATGTATATGTATTCTCTAAATTTTATCCAAATCTCTATTTTTTTCTATTTTTCTTCATTTTCAACCATTAACATATTTTCAAGATTATCAAATGGGTACTATTTAAATCACCCATGCGTTATACGGATGGAAAAACGTATTAAAATATATCATAATAATCATTAGATAGTTGCATAATAAATATGCAACATTTAGATCTCCGTGGAAAATATAAAAACACAAGTATACATTAATTGAATCAATAAGATAAATAGACTTAGCAATTGTAAAGTTCAAGATCGTTGATAAGACAATCAACATTCTTACATCTAATCTTTCATACGTATGTAATAATAGGAAAAATTTATTACTATCATTTAATACATTTGAAAACGTAAGTTCAACAACAAATGAACAATATTATCAAATTTAAATTTGTCATCTCTATAATTAAAGTTAGCAATAAAATATAAGAGATTCAAGCCCTAATAATAGATATGAAAAACAATACATGAGTCGAATATATTATAAGTATTAGAAATATTTGCTATAAATATTTTTATGTATAGTTTTTGGAAAAATAAAAAGTGATGAGAGTTCAAATAGAAAAATGTGCTATAATTTATATTAATTTATTCAGTCATTACTAACTTAAGGCACCACATTTCACACCAAATCTAGATTTTTGGATATCATACTGTTCAATTGAAGTGAGGTCAGATATACAAGTGTTTGCGAAAAGAATTGATGTTTTTCTCACAATAAGGAAATAAATCTTCAAATCTAATTAATCTAGAAATTGAGGGGGCAAAAAATGCGATGGGATGGGTATCACGTTTTAATTAATTTGAAAATAGAAGGAATTCTAACTTTATGAATGACAATGGGCTGGGCTATGGTCGGGGGTACACCTCCCCTATACCCCGCCATGTTTCTACCAACCTCACCCCATACCTGCTCCATACCAATTTGAATCGACTAGGGGGTGGGTGGTTCACGTTGGGTAGGTAAAAAATACACATTGCCAGTCTCATTTTCAAAAATCCTAATAAAACTGAAAAAATTTAAAAATATGTAAAATACATAAAAAAATATTCAAATAACATTAAACTCACCAATATACACATAGCGGATATGGTGAATGAACGAATTAAGAGAGATTAGGGTTTATTTTGGAATTAGCATTTCAGATTCGATATTTTGACTTTTATACCAATTTAAAAGTACAATACTTATAAAAAGTTAGTAGTTAAAAAGCCTAACAAAAAGAAAAAATGGGCGGAGTGGTTAAGGTTTCGGTGCTAAACTCAATTACCACATATTCAAATCTTCTCTGAGTTTCTTTACAAAAGTTTTTATTACAAAAAATTATCTGGGCAACAGGGTGGGTCGACCATTACACATATAGTAAGAGTTCAATCAAAATACGTAAATAAAGAAAATTAGAGTTGGAAAAAGTAAAATAAATAAATAAATAAATAATTACCGTAAGATTTGCTAAATAAAAAAACCAGGAAAATCTCAATAGAAAAAGCATCGAGACTTAGTTCTCTTAATTAATATATAGATAGATTTGAGAAAAAGAATGCATTTTTTAACCTCAGATTGGGAGTCCGACAAACTCAAAAATAATAATAACAATAACAATAACAATAACAACAACAACAATAATAATAATTAAAAATGTAAACCCCACAAAAAATCTAGTGTATGTTTCTTTTTGTTCACAACTTCCATTAGTTATTTCGCTAGGATTTTGCTTTCAAATACTACCTCTATCCTACAAAGATAGTTTTATAGTTATTTTCACACAGATTAATAAATGATGGTTAATATAGTTAAAACATTAAATTTTACCTGTATTTTTACATATATATCATTGTGTCTCATTAATTATTTGAAAATATTTTTCATACAAAGGTAATTGATGTGAAGTAATAACAATACATTAATTAAAGGTGTGTGTGGGGAAATGGAAAATTAAAAACATAATTAATATAGTAAGTTGACTATTTTTTTTAGACAAACAAAAATAGTATACTAGACTATATTTTTGAGATGGCGCGGGAGTGCAATTAAATTAAAATAAATAAATGGGA
>CAVNYN010225563.1:0-10264 GCA_963692815.1 Nyctanthes arbor-tristis | reverse complement strand
GTGGTGCTCGGGGTGGTTGCTGGGGCTTTGGCGAGCGTAGTAAACACATTCGAGCATGGTATGCAAGTAGGAATGGTGTTCGAGATGTATAGAAGCAACGCCGGATTCTTCAAGTTGATGGAAGAGTCGATCGAGTCGAACTTGAATGAAGAAGATTTGGGGAGAAGAGAGAACGGGGAATTGTTTGAGATGAAGGTGGCGTTGCAGCTCGGAAGGAGCCTATTGGAACTTAGAGATCTTTCGGCGGCGTCTTCCGGCGAGGAGGAGGAGGAGGAGATGGAGTTTGCAAGCAAGCTTTTCTAATGAGCCTTGGGCAGGCTAACATAATTTTTTTTTGTAAATATAACTACTATTTTTTTAAGGGCTTAACAATTACTATCTATTTGTAGTAAAATGACACGATCATTAATACCGATATGTGTCATGGACTATTCATGCATTGTGACCAAATAGTATATTAAATGACTCAATATGTAATTAGATAAATATTTTACTCTTATCTTTTCATTTATTCGTGTTCTATATTCAAAGAAAAAAAAATTCTGTCACTAACGACTAAATTAACTTGGGATTTCTTAAGTGGCTGAGGACCCACATAAGGAAAATTAAAAGTTAGGAAAGTGATCTATAATTACTAGAAAGATTGGAGACGTTAGGTGTAATTAACCCTAGAATTATTCACCCACTCACCTTGATACGTAAGTGTTAATCTGAATGTTTTAAAGAATAGGTTGACACGTGAAGATAAAATTTTCAGAACCATGTAAGGAAGAATTTACATAAATTATGATCCCGTTTAATAATGATGATAAGTTCAATAAATCTATATACAGTTTTTACTTTATTTGTTACATACATATATGTGGCCACATGATAACTTGTCATTTAAACTTGATGTGATGTGTAAGAAAATAAGATATTACCAAATGTTATGTACATAAAAAAAAAATTAAGTAAATTATTACCTGCAAATAGATTTATTTTGACAAGTTCCGCAACATTGTGAATTAGTAAACGAGTGTGTAAAGTTCTCACCAATTAAATGAGAAAAATTATCTTTCATATTTGACTCCGGCTAATTTATCTTGTAATTAATTTATTTCTTAGCTCCTTGTGACTCATTTTGTTTTACATAATAAGAATTGATAAAATGTTCGCAATAGAAATTGTTAAAAAAAAAAAAAAAATCTGACAGCTCACAATTGTCAAATTGCTCCTAAGTAATGGAAAGTGTTTAAAATTTGGAACACTTGACAACTTCAAAGTATCATTAGAAAGTAAACAATTATAAACAATACCCACTACACTTGATCAACGATCGATGGTGATATTGCTCAAAAGAAAATAGTTGGTATTAATTCTCCTAATAATATAAAAGGGAGAGTCTCGGCGGTTTCACATCCGCGCTTAGGCTTGATTTTGACATTTATTTAGGGTAAACATCACATGACAAAAATTTGGAAATTTAGGTTATCAATAGTCTTCACAAGAGTTAGCTCCTTAATTCACGTGATGTATTTTTCCCGCTTAAAATGAACATGCAGTAATAATAATAGTACAAAAACCATCCCAAGTACAAGATTTGTAAAGATATTCCAACACACATCAATACCAAAAGGTTGCACGTAAAATGCGTGAAAAATCGTTAGGGGTGAAACTTTAAGAGTTCAAGCGGGTCAACATAAAAGTATAAGACATGAAATTAATGTTACTAATTAGTCATGAAGTTCATGTTAAATTGACTTTGCCATGCAATGTAATTAAGCTAATTATTATTATAATTATTATTAGTAAAAAGCTAAAGCTACAACTATCCGGCCATCTTCCCCACCTACTCTGATATTAATATATATATATTCTTCTCCGTATTTCCGTTGGAAACTTAAAAGCACACGAGATCCAATCCTGCAAGCTTCATTTAACCATTCCCAGACTTTCGTTTAATAATGGCAAATATTAAACAATTCCAAATGTCAAATCCCCGTTCAATATTTTGTACACAAGAGAATCAGACGAGATCCAAGCCCCGTTTTCCATGTAGAGATTTTTCTTTCTTTTAAGTGAAATCTCCCAATTCCATACAAGAATCAGATTTTAGAGTATTCATCAGTGGAAAGAAAGGTTGAGCAAAGAGAAGAAAATGGGTTCAATCGCCAAGAAGGGATTGCAGCAGTACTTGACTCAACTGAACCAACACCCTTTAAGAACCAAGGTCCTAGCTTTCTCTTTAATTTTATAATTTTCCTTATAAATTTTTTGTTGTTTGGTTTTTCTTTTTTCTGGGTTTCTGGTAGTTTTGATTATACAAGAAATCTTGAATTCGGGTTTTGCAGATGATAACTGCAGGAGTCTTGTCAGCAATCAGTGATATTGTGTCGCAGAAGCTCTCTGGAATTCAAAAGCTTCAACTCAAACGCCTTCTTCTCAAAGTGGTAATGTTATACATTTTTCTCCTTTCTTATTTATGTATCTATGGTTAAAAAATTCTGAGCATATATATTGGCATATAAGAACAGAAAATTTGTGTTGTAGTAAGGGTTGATCCCATGATATCTGCTTTTAACAAGTGGTGGCTGATGTCACATCAGCATTGGGGCAAAAATCAAAATAGAAGTTTAAGAGCTTGTTTGATTCTCATTATTTGTTTAAAATTGGAGAAATTATAATGAGGAGAGAGGTAAAATGTGTATTGGAAATATAAAAAAGTTTGAAATATGTGGTTGTAATTGAACAATTGTCAAATCAAATGTCAAATTAATGGTAGATAAAAATATAATGTGGGGAAATAATAAGAATCAAACAAGCTCTAAGTTTTTCTTCTTGGGCTGCCTATCTTTTAAGGCAGACTGTAATAGGAACGTTGACATCAACCTTCTGCTGGGAATCCCGCATGAAGTATTGGACACAAGAAGACAAGACTTGAAACTAAAGTAGATTTGAACTTCTTTGGTTCTTTATTAGCTAACTCCGATCCAAATGCTTTTGACTATACATACCTTGTCAAGTAAGGTCTTTACTGTCTTGTTAAGGAGAGTTTCCACAATTTATATAAGAAAAGAACGCATTAACATTATGGATCTACATTCAATTTTCAAGACACATATTAGATCAAATCTCGGATGTCAGAATTCTTTTGTCTTTAACTGATGAAATCTCCTGGAAACACTAATAATTGGGTATTTCAGTGACTTTGTTAATTAGTAGAAAGAATGAGACTATATTTATTGACTGCATTTGTGAAAATTGTGGAGTTAGAACCGCTAATAAAGAAATAGGTTTATGCTTCTAATGGATATTTATTTTTTTCTTTCGTTCTAAGCTTTCGTGAATAATATTAAACATACAGATTTTTGGCGGTGCCTATATGGGTCCGTTTGGGCATTACTTTCACATTTTGCTGGACAAGATTTTTAAAGGGAATAAGGATTCGAAAACTGTTGCCAAAAAGGTACTCCGCTCACCACTGTTCTGTGTTACTCTCTTGCATCTTTAATATTTTCCTATTTTAACAACTTCGTCATCAACCAAACTTGTATTCGACCATGTTTAGTAAGATCAAAGGCTAGAATAATCAGAAGCATCGTCCCAAATTGTATCATTTCAGGTGGTGCTGGACCAAGTAATATCTTCGCCTTGGAACAACCTTATTTTCCTGCTTTACTATGGGCTTGTCATTGAGGGTGAGTTTATCTTGTGCCTTCCAAGCTTGTAATTAAAAGATAAGCTTGTTCCAAGATAGTATCAAAATGTTCGTTGTTCCATAATCTTATGCATCAATACTGCTTTCGTGATTTGTGTTCCCAAGTGAAGTGAGATCAAAATCTTATTTCCCGTCATCAGGAATTGCCAATTTTTTTGTTTTGAAACTTTACTGGTTTCGATTAAATCATGAGTTAAAGAACACAATAATCAAACTAAAGGATTTTGCTCGCTCTAATGTAAATATATGCGCAGGACGACCCTGGATCCACGTGAAATCCAAAATTAAGAAGGAATTTCCAACAGTGCAGTATATGTCATGGACGGTGTGTGATGTTATTTTAATTTGCTCTTTGCGTTTAAAAATTGTTACCCCGATTGAGTAAGAAGTTGAAAAAGTAACTTTGATAACACTTAGTGGAAAATATTATGCAGGTCTGGCCAGTTGTTGGATGGGTAAATTACCAATACGTTCCTCTTCAGCTCCGTGTTGTAGTTCTTAGTGTTGCTGGGTTTCTCTGGTATGATGTTTTATCCTCAGAAGTTGTTCTAGTTACATTTTAGACATGACATTTGATCCTTTAACTTCAATTTTTCTTTGGTTTCTTTGACTCATTTTCCAGGGGAATATTGTTGAATCTTCGAGCAAGGTCTGCGGCGCTAAAAAAAGGTTAAAGAAGCTCCGTCGTGGTGTAACACAGAGTAACTACTTCCATGCAGTCAATTGACATTTGACAATGAGGCCCTTTATTTTTCTATACAGTACAAGTTTCAAACTTGTTCAAACGTTTTAGAATGCATCTTGCGAGATTTTAGTGTGATTTAATTGATGAATTGATGTCTAACAGTATTAATTTTTGACGTACTTGAAAGAAATGACTCAATGAAATGAAGCTATTTTATAAATCAAATTGGTTTACCAACAGTTACCAGACGAACTGTTCGAATTTTTTCCCCTAAAAAAAAGCTACTTTATACAGAAGCCTTAATCACATGAACAAATGTGGAGATTTTAAATAATTCAAAATTCGACGTTGCACCCTTGGCTTCATGCATGCAAACGAATACAATCGATTAATTATACTACCTCCATCCTAAAAATATAGTTTATTATTTCATTTTCGAGATCCTAAAAAGATTTATAATGCTTGATTCATACTACAAAAAGCTTAAACAACATCCTAAGGTTTTTAGAGATTGAATCTTGTGCACCACATCACCAACAACAAAAACATAGGTAGATATATTTACACAATATGTAGAAAGTTAAAACTGTAAGGTCATCAGCCTGCATTGCCTCATTGTTGGCTTTGAACGTACTCCAATAAGTCGCTGTAGTCCGGTGATTTTCACTTCTCTTTTGGGCCAGATTCAGGGGATATTCCAAACAGGGCACGTTTGGCATTTCATAGTGTAGTAGACTTGGGGTCATGAAGATTCAGTGGTAGCAGCATCTAATCTTGTTCACAGTTTATAATGCTTCTTGCATCAGTTCCAAGGACTGGTTTTTCATCAACTACTGATAAGATTATTTTCTTCTCTCTTTTATTTAGCTAATAAAAAGAAAAAGAATTTACAATAAGTGTAAAATTTACAACCTAAGGCATTACCTTTCAAGAAAGTAATGAATTTTATAAAGAAGAATAGATTTCATCTCATTATATTCTCAGAAAACTATAGCAGAAAATGGGAATTTCCATAAATTCTATAGATAAGAAATAATACCTCCAAATCACTACAAGATTCTCAAGCAATAATATTCATAGAAAATCAAGCTAAAAGCATTTGTCTTCCCAATCAATTTCTTAAGATCTTCAATCAACACAAACACAATCTGCCTAAATTGTATAAAACCAAAGATTATATTGAATTTTAATAAAGCATTTATTCACATAACTTTTTCTGTTCTTCAAAGATGTGAATGTAAAAAACTTATGAATTTTATTCTCCTTTGAAGCCTCTAGTGAGCAATGAGGGCTTGTGAGGCTTCATTATAGAAGAGTTGGTCCTCATAAATCAATCATTTTGATGTCATTCATTATTATCATTTTCTCTTTCTTTTTTTCTCCGAGAGATTATATATTAATATTTAAACTTTTAGTAGATCTGTAATTGGGTCACTTAACTTTTATTATTTATTCTTTTTAAATTACTTAATTTCAGCCTCTTACTACTTCGTCTTAATATCTTCTAAGTTTTTTTTTTAATAAATTTTTTATTCACCACACAACATCTAAAGAAACAAGGGTACTATCTTAGAAGTTAATTCCCATACTCGATGAATATATTTAATTAATCATCACATACCATGCCAACTTATGGCTCAATTGCTATTGCATCTAAAAAAGTCAAAAAGTAATTTTTGTAGTTAAGAGACTTTTTTGGTATAAGTTTCAAAAACGTTGCCCCATTAAAAGAGTCAACGCCTACAATGATTTTTCCTTTTTCTTTCTTTTTCTTTTAACTAAAAAAAAAAGAAAGTATAGATTATTTCAAACAAGTCTCTATTATCATGCCGCAACCATCAAAGTTATATGGAATTATATATATATATATATATATATTAAACTTTTAATCAAAATTTACTATTAGAATTCATTTCTTTTATTATTTCTACTTTTAATGTGCTATGTAACATTTTACGTGCAAAATTTTACGACTTCATATAATAAGACAGGTAAAGAGGGTGATTTATACTGAAAAACTAAAATTCGATAACCCAAAAAAAAAAAAAAAAATTTATTTACTATGCTAAAATTTTCCTAAAAGATCAATGATTGCGGCCAAAATTTTCTTCATTTCAAAATAGGGAATCTCCAAACATTTCTATTTAAGTTAAAACTGCAGACAAATTCCTTTGCTGAGATAGATAACCATCAAAGTCATAGGTATCGTTCTTTTGCTGAGATAGATAGGGAGAACGATACCTATGAGAGAGAAGAGAGAGAAACTATGTACAAAAATGAAAGGATCTGGTGACTCCACCTAAGTAACAAAAGAAAATTAAAAAATAAAAAAAAAAAAAGTTAACGCTCTTCCGATCTACGTCGTTTTGGGCGACAATTTTGACCAATCTAATTACATTTTGACTCTTTACCATTTATTATAGATTAGGATTTATTAAAATTTATATAACGTGTATCCATACATGCACAGGCGCAACTCCCGTGGTGCTTAAAAGAATTTGTTCGTTAATGTTGAAAGATTAGATTAATAGTGTAGAGAGAGAGAGAGAGAGTTAAAAATTGAAGTATAAATTTGGCTGCTTCAAAGAGAGAGAATTAAAAATTGAAGTATAAATTTGGCTGTTTCAAAATAAGTATTCCCCAAGTTGAAAGTCAAATTCAAGCACCAGACAACTGAAGAAATGGTCGTTGCCATTAACCGATTCAAATATTCAAAGGCTGAAAACTATTCTATTTTGAATCCCACGTCCCACTGCTCTTATAAATATGCACCAGAAAACATTTCAACTACAGAAGCCCAGAAAAAAGTGTTTGATTTAATAGAAAGAAATCAAAAAGCCAGCCATACCCAAATATCAAAGCTCAAGAAAACACTTACAGACTCACTATCATATATAGAAATGGAAACTCTTAATATTTCAAACAACTTGTGTTCTTCATCATCATCATTATCCAGTTCTTCGTTTCGACAGAGTCGACAAAGAGGAACCATTCGGGCTACCATAAATCTTCCAAGTCGGGTGGCGAACATATCTCTTCCAGGGCTCCAGACCAGAGGAATTATAGAGGAAGTGGAGTTTCAGAATTGCAGTGACAGAAAACTCAGCCCTTTCAGTGTTCAAACGTTTACAAGAAATGATAAAAATGGTCCTGACCCACTGGTAGTGGCCAAACTTTATGCAATCCTGGAGGCCGTTTCCGATAGAGTAGAAATGAACAAGAATATAGGAGAGCAAAGAGACAATTGGAATAGCCTTCTCTTGACATCCATCAATGCAATCACTCTTGCGGCCGCGACCACAGCAGGAATTGCCGGTGCAAGTGCAATTGGTGGTGGTGCTCCGGTGGCGGCGTTGAAGCTTTCTTCCACCGTAATGTATCTTTCGGCAACTGGGATGCTGTCTATAATGAACAAGATTCAGCCATCTCAGCTGGCTGAGGAACAGAGAAACGCGGCAAGGCTATTCCAGCAGGTTCAGAAGCAGCTCGAAACACTCTTGGCAATCGGAAATCCTAAGGCAAGTGATGTGAAGGAGATGATGGAAAAGGTTCTGGCTCTCGACAAGGCCTACCCACTTCCTCTCCTTGGCGCAATGATTGAGAAATTCCCGGCAAACTTGGAGCCTGCAGTGTGGTGGCCGGAGCAGCGCCGGAAACAAGGCAAAGGGCTGGAAGGGAACAGGTGCTGGAACGGTTGGAATCAGAAGCTGGAAGAGGAAATGAGAGGAATAGTTAATGTTATCAGAAAGAAAGACAAAGCAGATTACTTGAGATTGGGAGGAAAAGCTTTGAAACTGAACAAATTCCTAGCCATTACCGGTCCTGTTCTAACAGGATTAGCAGCAGTTGGCTCTGCCTTTGTGGGGTCTCCTGATCACGGCTCATGGGCCGTGGTGCTCGGGGTGGTTGCTGGGGCTTTGGCGAGCGTAGTAAACACATTCGAGCATGGTATGCAAGTAGGAATGGTGTTCGAGATGTATAGAAGCAACGCCGGATTCTTCAAGTTGATGGAAGAGTCGATCGAGTCGAACTTGAATGAAGAAGATTTGGGGAGAAGAGAGAACGGGGAATTGTTTGAGATGAAGGTGGCATTGCAGCTCGGAAGGAGCCTATCGGAACTTAGAGACCTTACGGCTGCGTCTTCCGGCAAGGAGGAGGAGACTGAGTTTGCAAGCAAGCTTTTCTAATGAGCAAAGCTAACGTATATTATCAGTTGTAAATAAAAACAGATAAACAGCCACTATTTATTACGATTGATGAAAGACCTAGCTTGAATTTTTTTTTGGAAAATTTACATATAACCTTTCAAATATTTATAAATTACGTCCTTAACATTTCACTTTGGGTTATTTTCACCCCAAGTCCACAACCTTTCAATTTTGTATCAATTTTATCTCATTCTTTTTTTAGCCTACTAAGTCCTCAACCTTTCATTTATTATCATATTACGTCCTCAACGTTACATTTCATCCCCAACCTTTCAATTTTCACTATTAACCCAGTCAAAATGACTATTATACCCTTGATAATTTATTTCCACTATGGGTCCCCAACCCTTCATTTTTTATATAATTTTATCCTCATTATTTTTTTAGCGTTTAGACGCTCAACATTTTATTTTTTATCGTGTTACATCCCTATTAATACTTTCTATACTAACATTTTAATTCTTACTGTTAAAATAAGAAATTTGCATACTCTAACATACTCAAACACAACCCAATAACAACAGTCAGAAATAATGATAACTGTAAAACTCGATTTATAACGGTCTCGATGGATATCAAATCTGTGTTGAAGAAAGTTATCAATCTAAGAATCAAAGTGGTGATCGGATTTGATTTTTTGACTTTTATAGATCACGTGATGAATACAGATTGGGTAGATCTGCCCCGGAATTGATTTATAAAAAAAGATACCCTAATACTTTAATTCTAATTTAATTTCATATCTCTTTTTTTTTTATTTTCACCTTCATTTGCCCCCAATTTGTTATCTGTCTCAATCTAATATGATCCAGTAATTGTGAATTCATAAAAAAATAGAATTAGTGCATTAGGGTTTGATTTCATTTTTTTAAATTGAAAATATTTTTTTATAGATCCACGTTGATCTATATCTGCTACATGATATGTAATCATGATTTATTGTATTGACTCTCAGATCAGAAACTTTTTTTATACGGATTAGGTATTAATCAAGGTTGGTGTAAATCGAGTTTTTTTACTTTCACTACAGGCTAGGACATGTGGAGTTTTTATTTTTTATTGTTCTTTATTTTTTATTTTTATTTGAATAACTAAAAGTATAATGGTAATTTTGATTGGAATTAACATTAGTAATTGAAGTTGGACTTTTACGCGCTCAAAAAATAATAGGATAAAATTATATAGAAATTGAAAGGTTGGGGACCTATAGTGAACTAATAAATCAATAATATAATAGTCATTTTGATAGGGGTTAATGATAAAATTTAAAAGGTTGGGGACGAAAAGTAACGTTGAGAACATAACACGATAATAAATGAAAGATTGAAGACCTAGTATGCCTAAAAGAAGAATGAGGACAAAATTGATATAAAGATGAAATGTTAAGAACCTAGAGTAAAAATTACCCTAAACTAAGAATAATTCATTAAAATAGTTTAGATGACATTATTAGTTTAGGGTGAATACCCCAAACTATTAGTTTGTGAGGGTGAATACCGACTATAATATTGAGACGTAACAAAAAGAGTAGGGAAGATGGTTGAAATTGAATATTAGAAAATAGGAGAATGGTTATAAAGACGGACAAACAACTATCTATTACCTTTTTAGGCTAATAATGGAGAAATGTCTACCTTCATGGCAATTATTATTATTATTATTATTATTATT
>CAVNYN010225558.1:0-10423 GCA_963692815.1 Nyctanthes arbor-tristis | reverse complement strand
TTAGTTTTCTGTATTTCATAATTATCCAAATTATAACGTCTAAAACCTCTGTGGGATTTTGCTCTTCCGATCGAAAGAAAATCCAACCCGGCTCATCCTTTTAGACCCAAAGATCTTGCCAAATGTAGACTGTATTAATTCATTATGCTTCTCAATATGTAGTGTAGCATTAGTCTTAGTTAAACCACGTCCGCAACTTCGACGAACAGCATTATTTGTCCTTGTAGACCCAAAAAAAGTTTAGCCTCTCTCATGTATAAACAACTTTGGTTTAATATTGCTTTATGTACATAAAATTGTTACAAAAACTATTTTACATGTGCACATGACAAGAATATGCTTTCATACATATCACATTACTTAAAAATCAATTATTCTGATTAGCACAACTCTAAAAAAAAATTTATTTACAAGTAGACTTTTCTACCTTGGTTTGGTTAATAATAAATGGGGAAATTGTTTCACATATTTGTGAAAAACGAACATAATTGGTCACACAGACCGGACTAAATCAAAATTGTCATAATACTTAATACTGTTATTTTAAAAATAATAATAATAATAATAATAATAATAATAATAATGTGTCATGAAAAAGTAAGACACAAATAAAAACAAGGGAATAATTAAAATCTATATATAGGGATCAAAAGCAGAATACAAGAGAGAAATATATATGAAACAGATATATGTGACTCTTCATCGTATAATAACTATCATATTCAAGATGATATAATAGTGGTTAATTATTATTATCTAATTATGTAAAAATGGAATTTTTTTTTCATACTAATGATTGAAAGTGAACTTTTTCAACGTTGAGCCAAAAGTTTCATTCATTTGAGTAAATTCTTCAAAAATGATTTTCCACGTTTTACTGTCTAGAGTCAAAATCAAATTACATGCTTGACGGAAAATTTTAATGCGAGGGTCAACGAAAACTCAACCACATAAACCACTGAATTATAGTATACTTTCTTCATTTATTAATTATTTTTTATTAATTTCTTTTGCCCCTCATAATAAACTTTGAACAATTCACCATTGGTGTGTTATGAAGGGCCACGGCCGCCGTAATATTTTACTCAAAATTTATTATTATTAGTATAAAAAAATTAAAAATCATTGCTCGCAATCATTAAGCCACTCTTTCATTTACGAGACGGAAGAGAGTTAAAATATCTAGAAGCAGGAAAGGTTTACTTTCCTCAAATATCATTTTTTTTAATATATAGTCTATTAAATGAAATCCTTTTCTTTTTTATTTCATTTTATTTTATTTTATTTTTTAAAGAAAATAGCTTTATTCATTCGATCTCCCATATATGGTGAAAGAAATAAAGTCCTTTCAATATCTACGCAGAGAAGGAACTGGCAAAACATGTAAGTGTATGCGTTAACATAACAACATGGAATATATTTACACAAGCCACAATTTAATTACTCATAATGATGACATCCTAAAAAATGAGAGCATAAGCTAAGCTCTTTGGCATTGTCACTCCTCATAGCCTTGACATCTGCTCCATATATTGAGTCTTTACGATTGCAAAAAACTAGGGAAAAACCTATTGTGGATCAGATTTGTTTCTCAAGAAATAAGCCAAAGCATACCTTGAATAATCAACAATAATGGTTAAAAAATATCTATAACCATCATGTGTATGTTTATGAGATGGTCCCCAAACATCAAGATGTAGTAAATCAAAAACATTGGCAGCAGCATTATTATTACAAGTAAATAGTCTCTTTTGTTTAGCTAAAGGGCAAGCATTATAATGAAAATTCCTATATGTCATACGACTGGAACTGAGATGACCTTGCTACTAATTTATTGCAAGAGAGATATTACCTAGCTGAAGAATTCCGTAGAAAAAGATAATCGGAGTTATATTTTATTCATTGAAAAGCATTCTAATTTATAGTACAAGCTAATATGACAAAATAGGAAATGAGACAAATGATGCTATAATTTACTCCATAATCACTCAATCAATTCTTGATCTTCAATCCCTCAATTTGCCTTAATTACTTGATCCTCAATCCCTTAATTAGTGTACATTTGGCTCATTCATAACTATTTCCTTAACACTAGCATCCAATGCCACAGGTCTTTATTTCTTAAGGCACTAGTCACACAAGGAATTGGTTTTCTTCAATTGATTTTCTTATTATTGAAACTGAGATAAAATAGAGATTTCGTACTCTTTCATGTCAAGCTAGCCTATAAATAAAATTAGAATATCTCTCTATTATTATAATTATTTTATATATAAATAATAGAAAGATACAAAAAAACAAAAAAAAAGATTCGTTGCCTTTTAACTGGCTCTTCTTCTTTGTCAATGCTACTAAGTAAGGCTAGGGAGTGCCTACTTAACTTATGAAAGATAATAAGAATGCGTTATTCAAAAAGGAAAAGGCGCTACTTAGTTTCGCAAGCCTTTGTCATTGTCAGTCAACTAAGTAGGGCCTAAGGCCCCATGGGAATCCGTAAATTTGAGGAGCATACCACAACAAAAAAAAATGGTCCCTTATGCATTTTATTCTTTCTAGAAGGGGAAAAAAAGGTACCCCCATCATAGTGAACCTCTTTTTTGTGATCGGGATGAGGTAGATGCCTCCCAGTTGGAGAGGAGGGGGATCGAATTAGAGTTTCCTTAGGTAGTCACCAACCTACAGTTATCCTTAAACTTCCGTGCTTGGTGGAGAAGGAGCAAACAAAGGTACACTCTCTTGCTATCTTGTTCTGTTTTAGAACTGGGATTGCTCACCAGCTAGGTCAGGTCGAAGCAAGAAAGGTTGAGAACATATTACCCATCTTCGGGGACAAGGCGCGGAATGACCTCTCGATCTACTTACTGCAGCCCAGGAATAAAAACGTCATCTAGCCTTCCCTCTTGCTCCAATCTCCCCTACACCTAGGACATTGTCTGGGCCAAGAGCCATAGTTAGTTGTTGTTTGCGTTTGGTTGTTTCTTTCTCATTGTTGATACTGGCAAGACCCAGCTAAATGACATCTGCTAGTTGGTAGTGAGAGGACTCTTAGTACCTGTATACCCAAAAGGTATAGTTAAAAAACAATCATTTGATTTTTTTTCTTGCTCTCCCTTAGCAGTGGAAAATGAGCCTGTCTATCTGCCTAGCTTTGGTAGATTTCCCCCATCGCAAACCACAGAAACTCCATGGATTCCTTGGTGGATTAGTCTGGAGACTCAGCAGCAGTACGGAATTGATGGCTATGACATCCGCGATCCAAATGCACATCCCTGAATTGTCAGGCTCCATATTCTATTTGTTGTCTGCCAATCTCAACATAGATTCTATGTAATGTATTAGGTAATCATAAAGAATTCATTAAGTTACCTATCATTCTGCTTGTAATTTCAAACATTCTGATAAGATTGGCACTATTGGGAATTTAATCAATTTCCCTAAACCCATGTGATTAAAATAGGCAATTGATATATCAAACAATAAAACAAGTGCGGAAATGTGAATAACACAAGAAATTATTTTACGTCGTAAAACTCTCAAATGAAAAGAGAAAATCAACGAGAGAAACCGACAACTCCACTATCACCAAATGACAATGGGAATACAATGTTTAACTTCTCAAGATTCTTGCCCTAAGTCTAGAGTTAATCACACACTACCACAATTACGCAATAACGTCAAGAGTAATATTCTTGGGACCACAAACAACTCATCTAACAATAGAAGGAATCCAATAATCAACAACAAGAGATGAAGGGAAAAATATCACCTAACCCATTCCACGAATTAACTTGGAGAAAACTACCAAGTCAAGAAGACGAATACCACCAAATTGAATGTCGAAAATCATCCCAGGCATAAAGAAGAAAGGCTGAATTTTCCTTCCAATTTCTCTCTATTGCCGTGCATGAATGTGTGCAAAATTGCATTTCTCTATTTTCGTGATTCTATTATGTCGAATGCATGCACACCTTCTGCCAAAGAAAACAATCAATTTATATAATGAATTTTCCAAGTTAGGCCAAGGTTTCGTGCTTTCCAAGACAATTGGTTAACCAAATTGCATAATAGGTCCTCCAATTACTAATCCGACTTCATGGGCAGGATTTTATAAGCCCAACAATCTCCCCCTCCCGTCTATGAGCGAGATATCCCAAATTTCAATTGTATCACATGGAATGCATTCCGGCCTGGCCGGTACAGAACTCAAGCTTCTGCTTGGTAACCACTTTTGTCAACATATCAGCAATATTCTTGTCAGTATGTATCTTTTCCATCTGTAAACCGCTTCACAAATCCAATGATAGCTGACATCAATGTGTTTGGTGCGAGAATGATATGTAGTGTTCTTACTCAACTCAAGAGCACTTTGACTGTCACAATAAATGACGTACTCTCTTTGCTTCAACTTGAGCTCCTCAAGAAATTTTTTCAACCATATCTCCTCCTTTCCTACTTCAATAATAGCAACATACTTAGCCTCTATTGTAGATAGAGCTACATATTTTCGAAACTTAGATTGCCAAGAGACAGTTTCCCCTACAAAAGTAAACAAGTACCCAGATGTAGATTTTCTGCTGTCAAGATCACCTGCCATATCGGCATCTGTATACCCCGTCAAAATTTGCTGAGCTCCCCCAAAACCTAAACACAAATTAGAAGTTTCTCTGAGCTATCACATAATCCATTTTACTGCTTCTCAATGCTCCTTGCCCGGATTAGACAGAAACTGCTTACTACACCAACTGCGTGTGCAATATCAGGACGAGTACAAATCATAGCGTACATCAAACTACCAACAGCTGAAGAATAAGGAACAGCCTCTATTTTCTTATTTGAAATGAGCTCCAAGAGGTGAGCTATCGGGTTTATCCCCTTTCATACCGAACCTTTCAAGTACCTACTCAATATAATGTGCTTGTGATAACCACAACTGCTTAGATTTTCTGTCTCGAACAATCTCCATGCCCAAAATCTGTTTAGCTTACCCCAAGTCTTTCATATAAAAAGACTTGTGTAAGGAATCCTTCAATTTCTGTATCAATCCCGCATCTTGGCCAACAATAAGTATATCAGCAACATAAAGCAGCAAAATAATAAATTTATCACCCGGAAAAGATTTGAAGTAAACACAAGAATCTGCAGTAGTTCTTGTGTATCTCTGACTTATCATAAAAGTATCAAACTTTTTGTACAACTGTCTTGGCGCTTGCTTTAGGCTATACAAACTCTTCTTTGATTTGCATACAAGGTGTTCTTCCCCTTTCTGTTCAAACTCTTCTGGCTGTATCATATAAATCTCTTCCTCCAAATCACCATGAGGAAAGGCAGTCTTTACATCAGGTTGTTCAATTTCCAAGCTCAAACTGGCTACTAAACCCAAAACAACTCTGATGGATGTTATCTTCACCATGGGGGAAAAATCTCATCAAAATCAACACCATACTTCTGTCCAAAGCCTTTCACCACCAAGCGAGCTTTATACTTCAACAAGTCAACATCGCTATCCCTTTTGACTTTATAGATCCATTTATTCCTCAAAGCCTTCCTACTCTTACGAAGATTTACCAACTCATAGGTGTTATTCTTCTTCAAAGAAGCCATCTCATCTACCATGGCTTTCATCCAGTGGGATTTGTCTTTATTACCCTGAGCCTCCAAGTAACTTTCTGATTCTCCATCCTCAGTGAGCAAAATATAATCAGACTCAGGATACTTGGTAGATGGTATACGCCCGCTTGTAGATCTTCTTGATTCTCCAATTTCTTCTTCAATAGGGGTCTGCTCCCCCTGGTCGATAATCTGCTCTCCTTGATCACTAGTCTGATCAACTAGAATATCAATATCAATTGTGTCGTCATTAGTAGGACCTACATGACTACCAATACTAGGCTGAGATGCTGAAGAATTACTAGATATGAGACTAGGAACAACTGGAGTCATCTATTTAGGCTGCTCGACTTTATCAAAGTCCTCAATCATCTGATCTTTATAAAACACTGCATCTCTGCTTCTCACAAGCTGCCATTTCTTCGGATCCCAAAATTTGTATCCAAACTGTTCATCACCAAAGGCAAGAAAAACATAAGGAGTTGCTCTGTCATCAAGCTTCGATCTCTTTTCCTTAGGTACATGTATAAAGACTTTACACCCAAACACCTTTAGATGAGAGTATAAACCATCTATGCCTATGCAAACTCTTTCTGGAATATCAGAATCCAAAGAAACTTGGGGAGATCTATTAATCAGATAGCAAGCAGTCAAAACTGCTTCGTTCCAAAATGTCTTAGGAAGCTTGGCTGTCTTCAACATGCATCTGACTCTGTCAAGAATGGTACTGTTCATTCTTTCTGTCACACCATTATACTGAAGAGTCCCTACTTCTATAAACTCATGTCGAATCCCAAATTTTGAGCAATACTCCTTGAACCCATGTGAAGTGTATTCCCCACCGTTATCTGTTCTGAGGCCTTCCAACACTTCCCTATTTCTCATTCCACCATGGTATGAAACTGCTTAAAACACTGGAGTACCTGATCTTTAGATTTCAGAAAATAAACTTATAATTTCCTAGAAGCATCATCAACAAATGTAACAAAATATTTGTTTCCACCTAAAGATGCTACATCACCAGAAGATCACACATCATAATGCACAAGATCTAAAATATTCTATTTTCTTTTAAACGTGCCAGAAAAGGAAACTCTAGTTTGCTTACTGAATAAACAGTGATCACATCGGTCTAGGGACGTACCATTGGCTAAGGAAATAGTTGCCTTCTTAGCCAGAGCATGCAAACATTTTTCACTCATGTGACCAAGCCTTCTATGCCATAAATCAGGAGTCGGATCTTCAACTGCATTTATTCCAGTCTTACAAGCCTTTGCATAAGTCTTGTATGCGTGCAACAAAGCTTTCGAGTAGCGACAACCATTTATCCCTTTGATAAACTCCACTTCTGATCACCAAAATTACTGAAATACCCGATTTGGTCGAGAGTATTTATTGCAAGCAGATTAAAACGCATGTCAGGAATATGCATTATGTCCTTCAAAATTAGGATGCACTCCATATTTGTCTCCAAGTGAATGTCAATAATCTTCATGATTTCGAAATGTGATGAGTTAGCCATATTTGATTGGCCAAAATCACCTGCTCTATAAGTAGCAAACAACTCAATGTTTCTGCAAACATGGTATGAGGCACCACTATCAACATGCCACTCAGTGAGAGGGTCTCCAACATATAGGCATTGACCAAGTCACCACACCTACAGTATTTTCATCCTCTATCTTCTGATTGTTACCCTCCTTCTGCTCTCTCAACCAAATCCTACAATTTCTTTTATAATTACCCTTTTTGCCGTAGTGATAATAGGTCTTCTTATCTTTTAACTTTGACCTACCTCTAGACTAACTGTGACGCCTTTGCCCCTTGTTCTTGCTTCTGCCTCTGTGATCATCTGAAATAAGAGCCAATGTATTATCTGAACCACATGCAAACCTGAAGATTTCCTCCTGATTTTCTTACTCTGCATACTTTTCCTCACAGAATCCATAGACAACACACCTTTTGAATCAGAGTTACTAATAGTCACAACAAAAGTCTCCCAACTCTCTGGCAAAGAATTCAAAAGCAATAATGCTTTCGATTCACCCTTGAAAGTCATTCCCATTGTTACCAGCTGATTGACAACATTCTGAAAATTATTCAAGTGCTCTGTCACGCTCGTACCGTCTTTTTATTTCATATTGACCAAGTCTCTTACCAGAAAGGACTTTCTGGCTGCAGTTTTCTCCTCAAACATACACTCCAATTTAGTCCACAATTTATTTACCTATGTCTCCTATGCTACATGATGAAAAACACTATTATCAACCCACTACCTTATCATCCCAATAGTTTTCCTGTGTAGTTTCTGCCAGTCCTTATCTTCCATATCTTCTGGTTTGGAATCATCATTATCAATAGGATCATGCAATTCCTTACAATAAAAAATATCCTCCATCCTAGGTTTCCATGCCACCCAATTATGATTAGTAAGCCTAATCATAGCATTACCAACTGGGTCGCATCCATTTTAATCCACACAATTCAGCTTGTCTCTGATACCACTATTAAGAATTTAATCAATTTCCCTAAACCCGTGTGATTAAAATAGGCATTCGATATATCAAACAATAATACAAGTGCAGAAACGTAAATAACACCAGGAATTATTTTACGTCGTAAAACTCACCAATGAGAAGGGAAAATCGATGGGACAAACTGACAACTCCACTATCACCAAATAATAATAGGAATACAATATTTAACTTATCAAGATTCTTGCCATAAATCAAGAGTTAACCACACACTACCACAATCATGCAACAACATCAAGAATAATATTCTTGGCACCACAAACAACTCATCTAACAAAAGACGGAACCCAATAATCAACAACAAGAGATAATGGGAAAAATATCACCTAACTCATTTCAAGAATTAACTTGGAGAAAACCACCAATTCAAGAAGATGAATACCACCAAATTGAGTGCCAAAAATCATCCCAGGCAAAAAGAAAAAAAGGCTGAATTTTCTTTCCAACTTCTCTCTGTTGCCATGCATGAATTTGTACGAAATTTTGCCTCTCTGTTTTCTTGATTCTATTCTGCCAAATGCATGCACACCTTCTGCCAAAGATAACATTCAGTATATATAATGAATTTTCCAAGTTGGGCCAAGGTTTCGTGCTTTCCAAGACAATTGGTTAACCAAATTGCATAATAGGTCTTCCCATTACTAATCCGACTTCATGGGCTGGATTTTATAAGCCTAACAGGCGCTTTGTGCAAGAAATACAATTTTTAGCATACTTGGCTAAGTTATTTTGATGAGTAAGGTAAGCTACAATCATTTTCTGGAAATTTGTGTAGTACTACCAAATATTTGGATAAAAATTGTTTGAGCACATTTATTTTACAGTAGAATTGTAGAAATAAAAAAAAAAAAAAAAGTCAGGTCATTATAGTTTTGCTCTCTTTTTTTTTTTTCCCTTCTCTCTCCTTCCAGATTGGTTTTATTAAAATTTTGTGTCTATTTGTTTTATAATTGAAGTACTACCAAGTTTGGTCCTTTCCTATCTCCATCTTCCAAATTTGCAGAATTTATAATATTTAAATTTCATTACTCAGTCTCCTTTCTTACGGTGGTTTGGTTGTAATGCATTTTTCCTTTCTGCAACTTCAGGTAAGCTGCAGAATTTTATTCTATCTTTTAAGACATGGCATAGGATTTCTAGAAGCAAAGTTGAACATGTGATATGGCATGCATGAAGACCAAACCATGTTCAGTTTCATTTTCAAAATCTTTTACTCACACAATTATTCATGTTTATATCTATAACAGGAAACATATTTTGATATACAATATTTGGCTATTTTAAGCATTCAAGTTTGATGAGTCAGCAAGAGTATCTTTGGAGAGCCTAGAGAAGGCTTAAATTGTGATTGTAACATTTGAAGGCAAGTCAATTCCAAGAAATACAAGTGTTTTCTCAATCTACTCTCTAATCTCTATAATAGAAGTTAGTTGCCTGTGAATTTCATTTAGTTGCTTTCCCAACAAAGATGGTATTATATAAAGGCTATCGAAGTATTAGACAAAACATGGCAAACAACAACACTCTTCTTGTTCCTCTACTTACCAAGTATTAATATATTTCAAGGTGTCTTCATACGAATGCTTATATCTTGAAAGTCAAGATTTGTGGGATTTAATAGAAAATGGTTTAGTCTCAAATGAAAAGAAAAGATCAAAAGGCTATTAGCATGATTCATCAGGCTCTTGATGATACAATTTTCCAAAGAGCTTCAAATGCTTTATCCACAAATGAAGCATGAGAAATTGTTGAAACAACATAAAAATAAGTTGGCAAAGTTAAGAAAGTTTTCTCCAATCCTTGAGATGAGAATACGATTGATGAAAGAATATGAATCAGTTTCATATTATTCTTTATGAGTACTGGTGGTTGTCAGGAAAATGAAAAGATGTGGTGTGGATACTGTTGGGTTTGTTGCCAAAAATAATCCAAAGTTGAAAAGGAAAAGGAAAGGGAAAGAAGAAGAATCCTAGGAGGAAAAGAAATCCAAATCATAGAAGGATTGTCTTGTCTTTCAAGGAAACGAAGCCTATAAATAGAGATGTTTTCTTCTTCTTTTATACACAAGTGGTACAAGTGAGTTGAGAGAAAAATTAGTGAGTCTAGCACCTTGAAGAGTTTTCTTGTAACTCTTTGTGGTTTGTTCAAAGGGTAGAAAATTAGGTGTGGTAAAACTCGAGGTGCCACTTGGGTCGGGTCAGAGAGTCTTGTGAAGAAAAATAGTAGCTTAGCGTCTTGGGATTTCTTTAATTCTTCGCTGGTTAGGCAAAGGGTAGAAATTG
>CAVNYN010225554.1:0-24987 GCA_963692815.1 Nyctanthes arbor-tristis | reverse complement strand
GGTGGTGGCGGTGGCGGTGGGGGCATTGGTGGAGGTGGGGCTGGAAGCAGGCGGGGAGGTGGACATGTTGGTTCACCTGGGGGTCATAATGATGGAGGAAAACATCACAACAAAGGAAAGCATCATAATGGAGGTGGTGGGAGTGGAAAAGGTATAGGGAGAGGTGGAGCAGGAGGGACTGGTAAACCTAATGGTGGAGGAATAGGCAAAGGAATTGGTGGCGGCACTAGCGGAGGAATTGGCAGTGGTGGAGGAATAGGGGTTGGATGGGGTGGAAGGAGTGGAGGCAGTGCTGGTGGAGGGATTGGCAAAGGAACAGGCGGCGGGGCAGGAGGAGGAATTTGTGGTGGTGCTGTTGGAGGTATTGGCAGTGGTGTTGGAGCAGGCATTGGTGGAGGAAGAGGTGGCGGCGAACCAGGTAGAGATGCTGGTGCTGGGGGCGGGATTGGGGGATGTAGAAAACAGAGCTAAACTGAAGAAACCCTAAAATCAAAACCAAAGCGGTTGCTGTTTTGCTTGCAAGATGTGGGCTTTTTCAAATAATTTATTCGGTAATACTGCTTTCTTATATTTCGGTCTATTTTGTATGGCCATTTCTAAGATCATGTGTTTTAGTGCTGTGTCTCTGTTCTAAATCTGAACTAGCAATCTTTTAATCACGTTCTGAATTGAGTGTTGGAAGTATCTAATCTTAAACCCGACTAGACATTACAATCAGCAGGATCTTAACTTCTATTCTTTGGTATTATCTAGCTGCAGTTTACTACATAGACATAGTTTCACAATCTATACCATTTCATGGTTTTCATAAGTTACTTACGCACTCTGGTATCTCTATTCAACGTAAGAGAAAAACACACACATATGACATATATATGAGCATAATAAGAAGGAAAGGAGAACAAGGGCATTTATTTTAAAACTATCGGTGCTGCTATTGTGAAATCTCAGTTATACTGATTGTGCACACGTGTATGGTTCACATAGCACCTTGAATTGAACAAAAATGATATAACTTGTAAGAAAATATACAACAGTTAGATACAATATCTAAGCAATTCTGCATTGGAAGCATACTGGAGAGATTGAGCTTCAACCCTGCATTTGCTTCATCCATAAGGACCACTTGACGGCCTCTAGAAACATATCGTTCTTTTTCAGTGCAGTGATGAGATTTATATAGGTTATTCGATCAGGTTCTATTGCGTTCTCTCTCATTTCCTTTACCAAAGCCACAGCATCTTTAACCATTCCAGCAATTCCATACGCCTTTATTAATGTGTTATAGCTGTACAAATCAGGTCGAATACCAGATTCTTTCAGTTCTGCTAGTACATTAGCAACTTCTTCGATCCATCCTTGCTCTCCATAAATGTTGATCGTGATGTTGTAAGTGTAATGATCAAATGCACAACTGGAATCCTTCATTGTTTGCAAGACACTTCTAAACTTCTCCATTTCACCCCCTTTTCCATAGGCATCCAACATGCAATTGTAAGCCTCAAGAGAAACAGAAAAACCATCAAACTGCATTTTTCTGACAGCATATGACATATTCTTCAAGTATTTGCCTTGCCCATATGCTGCTATAATAGTGTTGTACGATATAACGTCAATCAATCCCCGTTTTTTAGCCATCCAAAACACTTTCCTCGCCTTCTTGAATTGCCTAGATCTTCCATAAGCATGGAGCATCACATTGAAGGTAATATTATTTGGTGCAAATCTACGCTGGAGCATCTCATCAAAAAGCCTTGAAAGTTCATCAACTGGCAATGCACGGGCACAACAGTTTATCACACAATTATACATTGCCTGGTCCCAAATTGCTCCGTCTTTCAAAATTTTATAATAAAGATCGGCCAATTTATCATGCATGCAACACCTCTGATAAATGCGGAGCATATCACGGAGAAGATAAACATCTGGTACAATATCCTTCTGTTTCTCCATTGTTTCCAAAATATTGCAAGCCCCTATTAAAGATCCAGATTTGACATACATTCTTATAACAACACTGAAGGTTATCATGTCCAATTTAACATCTGAAGTCTTTAACTCTAGATAAAGGTTCTTGGCTTCAGAAAACAAGCCCATTGTACTATAAATGTTGATCATAGTGCAGATTATGTGCAAATTGGGTTTATTGGATTTCTGCAAATAGGTAAATATTTTGACGGCATTCTCAAAATTTCCCAAATCTTTGCAGGAACATATTAACAAATGGTACAAGTTGTCCTCGAATATAGGATCCTCCCACTTTTTGTCCCTTAGAAGTTTTAGTGCCTCATCTATTAAGCAATTCTCCACATAAGCCATTGCAAGCATCGAGCAAGATGTTCGACTCATAAGAACCTGGGCATATAAGGAGCTTTTCAAAATTAAAGGCACTTTACTGAATCTATTAAGCTTCTTATATGCTTTTAAAACAATACCTAGGATAGAGGACTCCTGACAACCAATCATCAACATGTCATTAATAGTTTGAATCGCACCTTCTTCGTCTTCATGCTTGGCTTGCAAATTTATCATTGTGTACAAGTTTGCTGAGTTAGGTTTGAAACCAAACTTACTGAGTTCCATATAATAAAACATCGCCTGTTTGTAATTGTCAGCTCGACCCCAGCCTTCAATCATGGACCGATAAGTTGTTTCATCAGGTACCAAGCCAACTTCCTTAAGGTTATGGAACAATCTTTCTGCACAATCTGCGTTTTCCATTTTCCCATATCCTGTGATCATAATGTTGTATGCAACTATATTTGGGGAAAACCCAGCTTCTTTCATTTTGCTCAATACCCGTTCAGCCTCATTTAACTTCCCTTGCTGACAATAAGCATTAAGCACAACCAGCCAGTTCTCCCGATTCAAAACAATTTCATCTTCCTTCAAAAAACCAATGATCTCCTCAGCTTTTTTATACAAACCCATTCTTGTATAAATTGTAATCATTGCTGAATATGCCGATTGGCAGGTAATTTTCAGATTTCTCATCTTCGAAAATGTGAACTCTGCCTCTTCTACAACCCAACCTTTCTGATAAAGACCCATCAACATTCCAAATGTAGCAGCATTTGGACGAACCCGGTTTTGCAACATCAAATGGAACCATCTTGCACCCAACTCAACTAGCCCCCTCTTAGAACAAGTGTAAATAAGGGTATTAAAAACCTGATAATTGAGCTCACAAGCTGAGTCAGTCACCATCTCCTTAATCATGGCTTCTGCTTTATCCCAATTCTCTGCCCTACCCAAAACTCTGAGAATCAAGCAGTAAGCAGTCACGTTCTGCTTCAGTTTCCCATTCCTTCTCATCCATTTGAAAAACCCCAGAGCTTTCATATCACTTTCCTTCTCAAGCTGTTTCAAGATTACATCGCAACGGTTCAAGCTCAAATCAGGCCGATGATTACTGACATGAAACTCTACCACAGTCTCCATCTCGAAGTCATTGTCCAATCCAGTTTCCTCACGCACAATCATCGGTTTTTCTTCCTTTCCATATTTATTCCCATTTTTCCGTACATTGACCCTCAAGTTGGCTTTTTGGTTTACTGTTTTTGCACCCCGGAACTTTCTCCAAATGTTCGCTCTTCCATTCTGAAAATCCCTATAAACATTCGGGCTTTCTTGGACCAAATTATCCTCACCATCCACATCTTTATTTGTAAAATCGTTCGTATTTGCTTCAGAAGTCTCATACAGTCCGGTATCTAGTCTAGAAACTCTAATGTGCTTCAATTTACAAAAGGGTTTTACTGAAAACGTACCATGTATATTTACATAACCCGAAAATGAACAAATCGTAGCAGGACCCAAAGATTTCAGAGAAAACCTCTGTTTCTTGGATTCATACTTGCTGTTATCCACGCACACTGAGAGTTTCAGAGACGCCATGGAGTACAAGGACCTTTGCAAAAATTGGTGGGTTATTTTTGCGTTAATTTATGGAGTGCTGGATTACATATATACAGGAATTGAATTTAAAAAGTTCTTTGGAGAGAAGCAGGTAATTTAGGTCACACCGGAATCGGAATGTCGAGGGGATAATGAAAGATGCAAGAAGTGGTGGAAAAAGCGTATGTTTTTGAAGGCTGAGCTTCGACGTGGTGTCTCTGATTCTCACGTGTGAATTTTCCAGTTCGATCCCCCTCGGTGTCAAGTTGGAAAATTTTCTTATGCTTCCAATAGAAAGTCAAACCCCCCCCCCCCAACAAAACAATTGTAAGTATCCTCTCCAATCCGTCACTTCATCCGTTTAATGGCACCAGTATGGCGTCTAGACTCGGCATTTGCTCTTCTTGTTATATATTAATTGTATTTGTCATGCATTAGTCGTGATAATTTTTAACTGTGTCTAACATAAAAAAGGATTTTTAAAAAAATGATCAACATAAGAAAAGGGTACTCAAGGCCGACGATGAAACTTGTAATGGACGTGCAGTCCTCCTCTAGTAATGGAAAACAATCACTTCCCGATCTTTAATATCTCACATTTTTTCTCGTGTATATAAAGAACTTACTGGTGCAATAAAAGCTTGTAAATTGCCTGCAATGTGAGAACTAATTCCAAGTGAAAGGATTTTTTGTAAACCTCTAATCTTTACAAGTTCAGTGAGGATTAAGCTGTTGTCCGCAGCAAATTCCAAGTATAAAGCATTATTATCAGAGTTGGTACAATTATAGAAAGCCAAAAGATTACATTTCTGTGTTTTCACAGAATAAAGGTTACACAATACCTTTCCTTGAACCCTTGGGACAACTTATATATCACTGACTTGCTTAAGTTTTGGCATAGAGTTTCCTGATAAGAAAGACTTGATAAGTGTCAAGGCTTGCTTTGGTCTATGAAGGGGAACTTCATGGCCTGCCCCTCTCACCGTCACTAAAGTCAGTCCCTGGTACTCCTGTGTCCATCCACCGACCTGGTATTGCAAATGTGAGTCTTTTGGTAGAAAAAAGCAGAGATGCTCAGTCCATATTACTTCTCAAGTGACAAATGAGCGAGCCTGCAGAATAAAGATTAATGGAGGTAGAAAATAACCTGGCCATCGTCATACCAAGCACGCCAAGGACTAGTTGTTGGAAGTTCTAGAGCATCTATACTGTACCGGGTTGATGTGACCGGAATAACAGCATCAGTATCCCCACTGTCAAAAATTGCCATAAAAACTGTTTTAGCTTTTCAATGTTCTAATTATGTTGGATAGAAAAGAAGTGACCCATTTAAGAATTTGATCATAGCTTTGAGGATAATGTCGTGACGGAAAATCATGAAATGAAAAGAGGTACGCTTGGAAGACACACTTGGCATCAGTGAAAAAGACGAGCAGAATTAGTCGTAAAAATGGAAGCATCACATATATGTTAGCTATTAAGGAATCTAAACATTAAGGGTCAATTAGGGTACACTGGTCTCTTAAGCTCTAAGCAATTTAGTAAAGAGAAATAGACAAAAAAACGATTGAAATGGGGAACAGATGTCAACCTGAAGATCCAAATACGAAGTCCTGAAGGTATAAGCTCGCGGTAGATGTCCAGAACTGAGATAGGAGAGTCATTCCAATTTTCATTTACCTCATCACTGCAAGCATGTAAGTCTGTGAATATAGGTATACTCATACAAAAATTGTTATAACTAAAGTGAATATTGCATGCCCAGAAAATGCTAGTGGTAAAAGATGAACAAGTATAATTGTCTCCAAGAAACTATTCCAACCTAATCAAGAGTACTATATGTTTACACAGATGTCATTGTTTTATGACTTTTCAAGTGCGGCACATTCAATGACGTCTTCGTTGCATCTCGTTATGCTCAATTAATTAGAAGGTTGAAAGCCAAAGGTACTAGTTACTCTATTGCCATTAATATTTAACCCTCCAGAGTACATTGATAGCTTGTGATGCAACCAATCAAATAAATTACAGTGCTTAATATTTTCTCTATTCAGTTCATGGTCCTGTTAAGTATGCAGAATATTGTATTATCAGAACTTACATAGGACAAATTGAAGCAGTAGAGCAGTTGTATGATTTCAAGCTTGCTGTGCATTTGAGTGATGAGATGCATCAATAATGAGGTTTCCCTACTTGTGATAGAAACAGACAATTTACAGCAAACTGTTCTGAAGTTGAGGATCTTGCCTCAGAAATAATACTGATTTTTAAATGCCTTGTAATTACCAGATGATAGGATTCTTTGTCATGTCAAAGTATAGAAAATTTCTCCTCAAATATTACTGAGAGCATTTCTAGTGTGAGGGTGGAAATTGAAGGGGAAAGGGAAACATGGGGGAAAAAGATAAAAGCCCCTCCTTGGGCTTTTTCTACCCAAAATTCTCCAAAATTTTAACATTGTTTAGCATAGCTGGGGAAAACCCACCCCACACTAAACATGCTCTGATTAGTATTTATTAGCTCAAAAGCCTATCAAAAGTTATCCGGTACATTGAAAGTTAAGAATGCTCTTAGACAGAAATAAAACTGAACCTTGTTAACTTGTGCAAGCAGTGCTAAACAGCATTTTTCATACGCTAAAGTTTATTCATTTGATATACCATTTAAATACATTAACTTGTCAACAAATGAGATCGCAAAACTACTATAATTGTTTGATTAGCACTTCATTCAAAAATCTGGCTATAACAAGACACAATAAGAATCGGGCGCCAAGAATATTTTCCACCAACCCAAACATAGAATTATAATTTATACCTGCAGGTTTCCCATTTCAACGGGGAATTTTTGCTATGAACATGAAGGGCATTTTGAACCTCAGGAAGATTGAAGTAAATAGTTGAGTGCTGCTCTGTGCAAGGATCATATGCTCTTCTGATAAGACCAACCTTCTGTCAGAGGAAATTTCATCCGATTAGTTAACAAGAGAGAATATTAACGAAGATTAATGAATAGGATAAGCCCACGCCAAATAATGATTCCAGCTTTAGTGTTTAGTTTCTATTCTCACTTCTGTATCTAAATCTAGAAATCTGCTAGAAACACGTTATGGTGAAAAGTTATGTACTTAACCCGTAACAGCCCTTTTACAGAAAAAATAAATAAATAACTAAACGAACTTCCCATACTGAGTGATAGAGCACAAGCACAATCAACCAAAAGAAGTGATGCTGATGATCTGCATTGCCCAGAAGATGGCTTTATTATATATGTGTATCACGCGCTGACTAATGCATTGAATATTTACTAATAGTTCTTTTTTCACTTATCAATTTGAAGAAATTTAAATTTGTCCAACAGAACAAAACCATACCGACATTGAAAGCAATCGTCAAACATATAACACTTACTTTCTTTCTTTTCAATAGCCGACTAAATCTATTAAAATTGGCTGTGCATGGAGGAGTGAAGATGCTATACATATCAATGTTTCCAATTTCTTCATCGGCAGCATCAAGAATTTTATCGCACTCATCTGAGGTGTGTACAAACGACTGGTAGTCACACAAAGTATTCAACTGCTTGAAGGTCTCGTCAGAAATCATACCAACTGACCACATAAACTGGAAGACTCCCAAATGATCGTGAAAATCATCTGTTAACGCATTTCCAACCTACATTACAAGGGTAAGCTGGCTGCTTTATTTGTTGAATTAAGCACAAGATGGTCCTATCTCATATCTAACATATTAAGTGAAGAAAGCCCTACCATGAAACCCTTCAGATTGATAGCATCTTCTCCAATTTTATGGTTGTGCCTCACAATAGCTTGACTTAATTGTGGTACATAATGTCCTGTGGATTACATCGCCATATTTCATTGTAAGTTAATACGACTGCACAGTTTCAGTTTGTTCTTCTTCTTATTAAAGAATAAAAATAAAAATAAATAAAAAGGAATCTTGCTCAGTATCTAATTTTTTAAAGTAAACTCCAGAGATAGTAATTTATATAAAGGTAGTTCATTCACAGTTACCCAAAACATAAAAAAAATTTCACAATCACGCACCTGCATAACTTTCTCCAGTGATGTAGAAGTCCCTTCCTTTATACTGTGGAAACCGTTTGAACCACTGCAATAAAAATTCAAGGTTGTCGGCAGCTGCATTGCAATAAAGTGAAATCCAGTTCAGATATATATGTCAAAACAGAAGAAGCACAAAGATAAAGATCAAGGAGTTTAGAAAAGACACTAGTACCTGTCCTTTTATCACCATTGTGCAATTGATCATTGGAAATATTAGAATATGAGTAACCAACACCAACTGGCGAATCAAGAAACAATATATTTGCAGCTGCAAAATGGAAAAATAATTAGGCAATCCCCACCTTATGAAATTTTAATAGAAGTACCACTTTGAGATTAAAGTATTTTTAGATTGACTCCACCAGATTTCTAGTCGAAAATTTGAGCAATTACCCATCGCATCATTTCCAGGAGCATGGAAAGTCATGAGGATCAAATACAGAATACACTAAAAAGAAAAGGAAGAACAAAATTGTATTACTAGAACTAGTTGAAAATTATAGACCCCAGCCAGACGTATACAAAATCGAGGAGTCTATTTAGATGTCTGCAGGTAAATACAAATTTCAATTCACACAATTTTAATGACATTCCAAGTTGTAAACCCACAAAAAGATGTGGAAGCAGAGAACAATAGCACTACTGATTTCCATACCTTTAATACAAGTTTTTCAGACAAGAAAGAAGTTCGTCTGTAACAAGACTTTGAGTTTTTAGACCTTTAAACTTTTCTCTGGATTCAAACTTCAATTCACAAGGCAATTTAAATAAAAATTCAAAGCTTTCTAAACGATGGCATAAAGAATATACCTTTGTTCCAAGAGTAAGGGTTCAAATAGAGAGTCTTCCCATCTTTCTCAACATGGAAAGGTCCGATCTCCTCAGCTAATCCGTATGCAATAGATGAACATCCAGGCCCTGAACATAGCTACCGCATTGGGTAAAAAGGCTAATATATAGAGTAAGAGACCCATATTACCCAGATAAATAAATCTGGAAATAGCACAAAAGCTATGAACTTATCAACGCCAAATTCAATAAATAAATTTTAAAACAAGCAGGAAATACATAATTGATAGAGTTTGCAACTAAGCATCCATTATGATTCTTGTTAACATGCTTCGAGAAAAAATGGTTACATGAATATAAAAGTTCAAAATAATGCAAGATTTGTGTGTGTCTGTGTGTGTGTTTGTGTGTGTTTGCAGAAGTTTATAATTGGAAAAGGAAGAAGTATCAGCACATTTCTGCTGTGAAGTGCCTGATAATATATTCGTCCTGCATCATAAGAAATCCCGGCACTCTAGACAAATTGGAGTAGAGATGCAAAAAGATTCACATATGTGAAGGTTTAAATTATACCATTGTCAAGCTAAACTTTAAATTTTGAAACAAACAAGAGAGAGAGAGGGTTCAGATTAGATTAACCTCCATTCAGCCAAAGAACAAGAGGTCTGGAAGAAGGGTCTTCTTCTGCTTCAAAGAACCAATAAAATAGTGCTCTCCCAGCTTCCTTGTTAACTGTCACATAGCCCGCATAATTTGCATAGCTCACATTGAAATTCTGCCCCGGAAGTCTCGAGACTCTGTCCAGCTGTTGCTGGGCATATGGGTCTGAAGAAAAACTGGCACTACCGTCGATCAAATGCAGCTTGGCTATGAAAATGAAGAGGAAAATATTCAAAACCCAATTGAAAGTCGGCATCTTTTTAGGGTTTTTTGGATCGGATTCCTCCGAGGACCTCGGAGTGTCCCTTGTGAAGTGTGTTGATAGGAAATAACAGCTTCGCCACTTGAGAGAAATTAGTGTGTCCTGTCGCGCGTGCTGCCAGAGGCGGATAATGATGATTGTTACGACAAATCCCATGCCTTCGTAGGTAGCTGATGCAAATTGAAAAGGCCGTTATTCAATGATAATTACATGTTCAAACAATCCGACCACTTGTGACTTGTGAGTGCTTGAATATTTCATATGGATTTTTACATATGTGACAACGTGCATTCATAGATCGACGCGAAAATAACACTACTTTTCAAATAAAGTAATACGTACTGGAAAAAGCAATGGATGAAGGATTACAATACCAATCAAACCGATATTTATTAAATAATTAAAAATTATCTCCATCACAAAAAATAATTTATTTTTGGGTAATTTACACATAAAGTCCTCAGCCTTTCAAGTATTAATACATTAAGTTCTCAACTTTTATTTTTCTTTCTGTGGGTCCTTAGTCTTTTAAGAAATCCCCGTCCAAGTTCCTGGTAATGAAAAACGTCAATTTCCTCTATTAAGTAAGGGGCATTTTTAGTAAAATACAACAAATAAATATTTTAATTTAAAAGAAAAAAGGGCTCTGCTATTTCCGACAGCCGGGGGACTCTCCCCGGTGCTTGCTGCCGGCTGTCATTTCTAGTTGGGCTGCCGGAAATGGCAGCGGACTCTCCCCCTTCTTTCTTTCTTTTTATTTTTAAATTAAAATATTTATTTTTTATATTTTACCAAAAATACCCTAACTTAATGGAGGAAATTGACGTTTTCCATTACTAGCGACTTAGAAGGAGATTTCTTAAAAGATTGATGACCCACAGAAGGAAAAATAAAAGTTATAGACGTGATCTATTAATACTTAAAAGGTTGAGGACGTTAGATGTAAATTACCCTTTACTTTTTAATAATTTATACTAAAAATTGCCCAAGAATTCCTTTTCAATTTTCCCAATTTTACCAATTGGATCAGGTATTTTGCAATTTCATTTATGGTTTTGAATAAACCAAAAGACTTTCTAGGCCGATTCTTGATTTTTCTTGCCTAATCAATCAATCAATTAGAGTTATTTTCAAAAACTTCTCAAAAAGTTTATTAAAAAACTTCTCACACATGTAATCTTCAATGATACATGTCATGTGAATTTAAAATATATACGACCTGGATTTGAAATATACAAAACGTGCATCCATGCATATCACATAAGTGGGAAGTTTTGAAGTTCTATAATAAAACTTTCAGGAAATTCTTGAAAATTTTCCAAATCAATCAATTTCTCTAATTTTCTAATCTATGATCTAAATCGGGCATATTATTAACCCATTACAGCTCTTCCGATCTTCCCCCTTTTTTATTTTTTGGTTTTTGTAAGTATTTTTCCATTCGAATTGAAACCAATTAAAAAAAATAAGGAGCGTCACATATACATGACGTGATCTATGAAATCAAAATGAGGTGCCAACCACTGAAATCAATTATAATTTATAAACCGTTTCCAAACTAAGGCAGAACTAGAAATAAACATGTCGTCACCTAGTCAATTTTAAGAGAGCATACTTATAAGAAACAAATATCTAAACAGTGTCAGTTTTTATTCATTTTTTTTTTTGAAAAAATCAAGTTAGCCTAACCGGATTCTTGCCATCAGAAAACAGAATTCTTGTCATCAACCATTACAGGCTTTTTTTGTTAGGCAATGTCTACTAACATGACAAACTCTTTAAAGCTGACTATATAACTATCAAAAATGTCCTCTGTGACAGTAAGGCAGGTCATGGACGGCTGGATTTGGGGCAAGGATGGAGCGGGCACGGGGCAGGGCACCCGAACCCGAACCAGATATATAATGCAAATCATTTTATTATTTTTATTTGTGTGTGAGCTATTAGTCCTGCCTACAAAATTTCAAAGGCAAATAATTAAAAAGGGAAAATAAATTGCAGGTCATGCTCCCCATTAACTGCGAGTTGTTAGGGGTGCTACAAGGCGAGCTTGGCTTGCCGTGCATGGTGAGTCGAGCAGGTCCTGCTCGGCCCATGTATTCCACTACCTGTTAATGTAAATGATCATCATTCATCACATCGCCAAATTTCTTCACCAGTTCCAATCAAATTTACAATCTCATTACCTAAGAACCTTGGTTCAGAATATGTACCTCAAAATGTTGAATTCCAACTTCTAGCCGGCACTTAACCCTGTTAGCAACGTCAAGAACCGACAAGTGGATTCATGCAGCCCAATTTGTTGTTAAATTGGGACTTTTGAATACATATGTGGGTTCTTGATTAGCAAGAGTGTTTGATAATTCTAGAGTGCCAGGATATTTTTTTTTCCAAACAGTAGTTAACATGCATGCAGAAAATTACAGATGACTGAATACTACAAAAAGATTTCATAACCATAAACATGAGTCTATTTTACATGAAAGTTTTAATTCTATGCTTAATCGGGACGATAAGAATCGCCGGCAACATCTTGCAAGATCCATCAGGATTTTCGCCGAACCAAATTTCGGAATCCCAATAATACTGGTAAAACCTATTGTCCTATTCACAGTATCTAGATCTTAAATCCAACCAGCTGCTATGCTAAGCGAAAGTAACAAGAACATTCATCAAGATCTCTATTCTAAGATATCTCATCAAAATTCTGAAAGGGAGGTAACGAGGGGAAGATGAAGTGCAAATTCTCCAAACGAGTCTATTCTTGACATGGAAGCTGTTCCAACAGGTGTACAACCAAAAGCAGATGTACAAGGTTCTTGAGTGGCCACATACATTGGGTCGTTTGCGAGGCTAGACATGATATGTTTTCCACAATTAGCACCATCGACGTTGTTATTTCCTTCATTTACATTTGCACTGGAACTTGAGGCAGCTTCTGCATCCTGCAGGAGGCAGCAAAGAGACTTGACCTTCTTCAATAGAGATTTCTCATCCAAACTGGTCGCATGTTGAGTGTCACTTAGCAAATCTTGTTTAATGTTTTCAATTACATCCCACAATTCCGATGCCCTGTCTGACGGTACAGATCCAGAAGTCACTTGTTCTGAAATATGGCTTTCAAAGTGGTTTAGAAGATTATCCATTGACATAGATGGTTGGAGACCTGGAATCTTAGGTTGTTCCCAGCTTTTCTGATTGAGAAAACCTCGACTTTCAATAGTTCCGTTCCATTCAATTGCACGGGTATCCATCACTAGTAACAATAAACGATTTGATCAGTCAAATTTCAGTTGAAAATTATGAACTGAAAATTATAGCGGCAGCGAAATAATTTTTGCAGGATCAACATTCAGCAAATGCATTTTCTCTAAAGATAAGCTTAAATCTGCTCAGATTTTCATTATGCTTACAGTACTCGAGAACTTCAGCGTTAATAAAGACGGGGTATTCACAGTAGAGACAGGCAATATTGTACCTGAGCGGGGTGACAGAGCTTCCTTTGACATGTGTTTAGCAGTCGTACCTATAGGATTCTGTCCAAAACTCAAGGGAGATGATTGTGTGGTAACTGTGGAGTCTATATCCATGAAGGTAGAGGGTGAATATTCTTCAGCAGCTTTGAGTTGATCAATTTCGTGACCTCTGAATTCTTCTGGACTTTCAAGAACAGAAGCATGTTCTCCAAAATGTGGCCAGTCTACAACCATCTCGAGCTGTTGGCTCAAAATATAGAGACGCCTGTCACACTGAATCAACTTCTCGTAGTGCTTGTTTAATGCGCCTGGAGGGCATTGTAGAAAATGCTTCCTACTCAAATATAATCAAAGTTTGGTGACTCAAGAACCAGCATCATAAGGCAACCAAATAGTATGAAAAGAGAGAAAACTTATCTATGGAAAGAGAAGGTGCTTTTCTGCTAACCTATTTATGCTGGCCTGTCCACCAGTGAAGTCAGAACTTGGCTGCCAAATGGTATGTTTTCTGGGTTGTGGATTGCTCTCCCTGAAAAATATGGGTTGCCTACCGAGCTGTGGAACCCAGGAAGAAAACGATTTTTGAATAATAAGCAAGATAAAAAGCCAGACAATAAAAGCACAGATATATTTGCATCATCACTATCTGTAGATCAGGTATCTTCTTATTACCATGTCTAGGCATAGGGAAGCAGCACGAAGTACACCGGATACTCTAATGGTAGTTGGGACACATTGTAGAATATATATGGAATGGAACTAAAAAAAGCAAAAAAGTTACCATTATAGTTAATGTGCCAGGGCTGTCATCAGGACAAGTTGCCTTCAGAGCTGTAATATCAGACCACTGAATTTCTATTTTGCTCTTGAGACCACCTTCAAGAATTTCCCAAACAAGTTTCTGTTTCGCAAAGTAACACTTTGCCACCAAATCATTTTCATAACTTGACACATACTGCCAAAAAACTCTAAGTCAGCACTCAGCAACATATAATACAACAGGTTTAACGCATATGCACTTAAAAGTTCTGTATTTTCACTTGTAAGAGTTTCTTTTACTATTTGTCTTTTAGATTGAAAAAGGAAGGAGAAGTTCAATTGGGAATAATCAAATGTGGTCAACTCATTGCAGATGCTACTTATTCGGGCACTAGAAACTCCAGCCTGTTAGTTGTGTGATTTGAGAAAAATAGATCAAACACGTCGTGTTGATTTCCACCCAAAGTTTATTTGGTTACAATTACTTCAACTAGTTTAATGAAACACAATATTTTGAAATACGGCCGTTTGAGCAAAATATGGTAGTGAATATTCATACCTCCCAACTGCCAATCCTCAATAGCGAAGCTGGAAAATTGGCAGCCTTCATTTTGTCATTTGCAATTGAAGTGATTTTCTTAGCATCTTTTTGACTTTGCAATTTACGATTTCCACTAGATTCCACGGTCAGAGAAGAAGTATTTCCTTCAGAGATTGTCTTCTCGATCAATTCCAAGAGAGATTGACTCTTCCTCAGACGCAACCTAAAGGACCAGGCTCATCAAGCAGATACTGTGATTGTGGGAGCGGAGGTTCATGGTCTGCAGAACCCCGCTGCTGTAGGAAGATCATTAAAATTAATGCTAGAAGAAGAATTGTAAACAGAAGGGATATATATTAATTATAGAAGTCAAATGCAAGATAATAAAAATTCTTGAAAGCTTTAATCGAAACAGAGATCTAAGCCAATTGATTCAAGGTCGTCTTTCAACACCTTTTACAATTGCCATTAATTTCACTTGCTTTCATCAACAGCTAACATAAACCGGATAGCTCATTTAATTCAAGATACACACAAAACATTAACAACAAAGCTCATCTAATACAAGACACACACCACTTGAACACCTGCGCTTCATTCCCACCGATTACACAAAATGCGGAAGCTAAAAGTTTCCATATTCAAGAGTCAAGGTTATCCAGAGGCAATGCTCAATCTCTAGTCAAATAAGCAACTTGAATATTATGTTATGAAAATAATAGTAATTAAAAAATCATTTGAGATTACATAATTTTGTTTTGTAATATCAGACAAACATATTTAATAAATATGACTTACTGATGAAAATAGAGGTAAATAAATAAAGCAAGCAAAACATAAAGATTAAGAATCATGGGCAAAATTCTTTATAGATGAAAAGTTACTAGCATATTCTCAGCGAAAGCAAAACTAACTAAATAAATAAATAAAGAGAAAAGCATAAACATCTCTTCATCATGCTTAGGACATTGTCATAAGCATGTACTGAGGGTAATTCTATTTGAAACACCAAGAAATATTGATTCCCGATCAAGCACTGTCAAGGATTTTATAGGTTCTCATTTTTTCTCTTTAAAATAAAATTTTAATTATTTTCAAATGCATCTTCAAAACTTTTGTTTAAATACATATCTATATGCACACCAGTGAAGCCAAATTAAGCAATGATTTCTTCCACAGACCCCAATCACAAGAAATTGTACCAACTTTTCACCTATGTTTCAAAAATGGGACCAACCTGCCCAGCCAACCATGAAAACCGAGAACCGGCTTTTTGGTACTGTTAGAACTTTAAATGCCGCCATGTGTTAGAAATCGCGATAAAACCGCGAGTACTGATCACATATCCAACATTGAGTCGTTTGCATGTTCGAAAATGGAAAGAATTTTAAGGAGCAATTGAACCATTGAGTCTCTAAGCCAGAGTCAAGTTCTTCTTTGTTGATTGTTAAAACATATTTTACACCGGTGGTTTACTTTCGTTAGTGCTGTTTACTTTCAATTTATGTCCTTAAGAACGCAAAAAGAAAGCAATCCACCAACGATTTTAAATTAACATAACCACAGAAAAATTGGTAAATCTGAAACTCAGTTAGAATTTAGAAGCCAAACAGATGAAAAAATCAACTAAACGAAGAAACCCATAATCAAATGGGGAAAAGATTGAGACTTAACAAAATTCAACAGCCGGAAAAACGAAAACCACACCTGGTTTACAGGGGATGGCCATGAAATCTGTGAAGAACGAGGTCGTTTACTTAGACGCCCATTCACTCCTTCTGAACAACCCTCCACGTCCATCCCTCCACTGAAAGGAAAAGTTCCAAAAGATTCCGTCAGCTGAACCATTTAATTCATTCAACCAGAAAACTGAAATTAGTATTCTCAATTGAAAACTCGAAAATAAATTGAAGCAATGGCTGTAGAACTGTTTCTTTAAAAACCCAGGTCGATTTTGCAATTTCTGAACAATGCTACTGTTTTTCAGATAGAAACAGATACAGGAGAAATTCACGGAACAGCCATTTTAAGTTTAAACTGTGAGCTTTATTCTGCAATTCAAGTCCGATATTCATATTTGTACGCGCAAATATATAAAGATTCAGGAAATCCTCAACAGTGGGTTTATATTGAAATGACGAAACTAACCCTCTTTAATTAGAGCTCACTTTTGCTAAAAAGTTATAAGTCAACTATTGAAACGTTTATTTCTGAAATGTGCTCCGTAGTTGTTGTTATTATTATTATTATTATTATTATTTAATGATTTTGTCCCATTAATTCAATTCAATTTGTGTCAAATAAATTTCTAGTTCCAACTTTCTTACCAAATTATTTAATTTTATGGTAATAAATTAATAATGTTAGTGGATTACATAATGTTTTTTATGATATTATCACTCTTCTAATTACTTCTATAACAGAATGTGTTGATTTGTTTATGATTCGATAAAAAGTGACTTGTAATTGGTTTTTACTCATTCTTCTTAACGTTCTATTTTTATTTGAGCGGCAATGAGAAGTAAAAATTTATGTAGTATATGCAAGCCTTAGAAAATATATGTATAAGATTATTTTTTTACCAATTCCTATTTTAACATATAAATAGACACTAACAAGAATCATGGATGCATCTTGTGTGCTCTTTTTCCATCTCCGATTATCTGAGAAGATTCTAATTAATAATATGACTCGAGTTAACCTGAATAAAAGAAACAAGATTACAACATTTTAAGAAAAAGAAGGTGTAGTGATATTCGAAGAGTATTATTATAAAAAAATATATTTAAAGAAACAAGATGTTTGTAATATCATCTGCTATTTGTTAGTAGCCTAGTACCATAGTGGTACCAACATATGAGGTAAATGAATGGGGAGGAAACATGTGGCAGTAATATATTTTTTTCTATTTGGTCACATTGTGTGACATATAGTATCCTAAAGAGAACCACTTATTATATTGGAAAATTTTCAGTAAAGGAAATTTCATAAACAATTGTAAATAAATATATACAACCAAAATTCACAGGGCTAGTCTTGGTACTTGGTAGTTTGATGTGTTTTAAATGCACGTGTGACATGTAGTATGTGGGTCCTAGATTGGTTACAACAACATCTGACGGTGCTAAACGACATGTTTTACTGAGTCATCCTGTACGGAAGTTAAGACACGTGTTCCCCCTTATGGGCCTGTTTGGAAACTTCAGAGAGTATTTTGGAGAGAGAATTGTTTGATGTGCTCAATTGGCTTTACGACGTCGTTTAACGTAATACTTCTTAATCTTTTTTTTTTATGGAATAAAATTTATTCATTCATAGAGTCGGTAAAAAATACATCATAAAGAAAACTACGAGGAAAATTTGTCCAAGTAGCGGTATCTGTCAAAGAACCAACTGCCCTCACAAGTCTACGAGCGGCTTGGTTCGCAGAACGCCTAACACAAGAGAATTCAATTCCACTATTCTCAAGAGCCCATAGAGCATAATACTTCTATTTGTTGAGAATTTAGGCCAATTTTCAATTCATCTCTGTTGACGTATATTTTTATACACGTAACACTATGCTTTTATCTTCTTTGAAAGTTTATGGCCTCCATCAAGATTTTGTGAATTCCCCGTGAGAAATCACGTCCCCCAAGGATCCTACCCCTCGACCTTAAGCCTTGACCTTTATAGTTCTTAGGGAATCCTTGGTACCACTTGAGCCCCCCAAGAACCATAAAGGCCAAGGCCAAGGTTAGGCGTTCGATCTCTGGGTTTATGTTGACGTGTATTTTTGTACACGTAACACTATGATTTTGTCTTCTTTGAGGACGCGTGGGACCCTCAAGGTTTTGTGATTTTCCTGTAGAGAATCACGTCCCCAAAGGATCAAACCCCTCGACCTTAGGCCTTGGCCTTTATGGCTCTTCCGATCTCCCTGGTACCACTTAAGCCTCCCAAGAACCATAAAGGCCAAGCTTAGGTATTTGATCCCTGGGTTTACGTTGACGTGTATTTTTGTACACGTAATACCACGATTTTATCCTCTTTAGAGGGCGTAGGGCCCCTTCAAGGTTTTGTGAATTCCCCATGGGGAATCGCATCCCCCTAAAGATTGAACCCCTAACCTTGGCCGTCTAGGGTTTTTAGAGAGATCCCTATAACCGTACATGTCAACAATCCCCGTTAAGAGAAACACATAAGAATTAATTAATGTGGAACGCTCTCAACGGTTAGAAATTACAAGTCATAAATAAGTCGAATAATTATTTGTATATGTTAAAGATGAATATCTATTTAACATAAAAAAATTGTTATAATTACGAAATAAATCTTTTTTTTTTTAGAAAGAATTATTTTACGAAATAAATCTTAGATATCACTCTTTCTCCAAAAAAAAAAAAAAAAAACCTTTAATATCACTTAACAATCAACTCATCAAAATAGCCGCATGTCCACTTGAAATTCTAAAGATATATGAAAAAGTAACATGTATATGTGACATTTTTTATTTTTACGTGACACAATATTATTGTGTGATTATTATATAAATATTTTTCATTATCTAATAAAATTGTACTATATTTATAATATTATTATTTATTCGCGTCACATTTTTATATCTACTCAAAATTTTCCCCATTCACCTTTTCATGTCACCTCCATGCCTCCCTTACGTGAGGTTTTAAGGCACATTTTTGTCAGAAAATGTTCGCCGTTTCAAACAAGATCGCCGGATAGGAAGTTTATGTACTCAAAACTATAGTAACACAACAGAGGTAATTTACAGCAAAAGTCTCCAACTTTGCATTCGTTTGCATGTTTATTCCTAACTTTAATTCTAGACAAATAAGTCCACAACTCTTGTATCCATATACACTTTTATCGAAATGCATACATTTAATCATTAAAATGTTAAATTCCGCTTGACAACAATTAAATTAAATGTCATAATATTATAATTGTAATTAAATTATAAATTCATATAAGCATGAGAATACACCTAAAAATGACGTATTTGCATAGAAAAATTACACATGCACATACTAATAAAATTTTAGATTAAGCTTCACGTGATTATTTTATTATTATACACACATTTGCTTTTCTTTACTCTTAAATGACGTGAATTCAAATTTAATTTCAATTATGACATGCTTCCATGAAATGGTTGTCAAACCATAACACTTTATTAATTATATAGATATATATATATATATATATATCGGGACGGTTCCGCTAACAAATAAATATGACATATGATTTTGACAAAGAACTGTAACCCTTATATTAAGATAATCTTGTAGTATATATTTATCTTACCAAATTAACTAAAAATCCTTTATTAAGATAATCTTCATTTTTTTGTATTTAAAAAAAAAATCTTCATTTCTATATTATCTCAATTAAACCAATTATAACTCTCAACGTTCAAGTCCTTGCAAATCAAAATAAAAATTAAAAATGCATTTCCCAAATTAAATACTTGGAAATCAAAATTAAAATTAAAGTACAAATCTCAATATTAAAAAAAAAAAAACACTTCAATGTATACCCAAACCAAAATTTCCACTTTGTAGAGCAGATAAAAATTATTTTTCTCCATTCCTACAAGTATACAATATTTTCAACAAACTTTATGCAAATTTTTATAGTAAGTGGAGATTTTGGAAACTTTTCTTCTTCTTGTTTTGTGCTTAAAAAAAATTAAAAGTGAGTGGAGATTTTGGGGAAGTCTTTAATTTGATGATTCACAATATATTAATTTTTTTTACTACCTTGTTTTATGGAGCTTTTCTAAAAAATTAATTTTTTCAAGCACTCAATCTTAACAATTCATTCTATTACTTTTGGCCTATAATATTTTGGATTTAAGAGTCATTAATTCTGGAGAAATGCATTTTTATTTTTTCTATTTTGATTTATTTACAAGTGTTGGGAGAGGAAATTTATAATTGGTAATTTAGATAAATATAGAAATGAATATTACCTTAATATAGGATTAACATTTAATAAGTGGGATGAATACACACCTCAAGATTATTTTAATCTAAGGAATGTAATTCTTTGTCAAAATCATATGTCATATTCATTGGTTAGCGGAACTGCCCTGTATATCGATATATATTTAGGTGAAAGTTCAAATTTCACAAAGGTTAGGAATGAAAGTGCAAATGAATGCAAAGGTTGGTGAACTTTCTTGCAAATTCCCATACAAAAACTTTACATGCTTAGTCATAAAAATTATAAACTTGACCACACATTGTTAACTTAGTACAGAAGTTATTTATTATGAACTTATATATCATCATGCTCTTATGACTTATGAGTTTGAAACATGAAATACTTGACAAGGCTATTAAACCCGTACTTCACAAAAAAAACAAAATTTTAATTGTGCCACAGAGACCACCTTATGGGAAAAATGATAGTAACGGGTACCAAATTGTAACATTTTTAAGATGATGATAACCAGATTATAGGCCACACCAGAAGTACTGAACAAAAAAATTAACTTACTTATGCTAGTCAAGAGAGATTTTCGGCTTTCCGGGTAAAAGAATAAAAGCTTCATTACCAAACTGTTGGAAGAAGACATACACTACAAATCTACAAGGGTCATGTGGAAGATCAAGGATATCAAATTCAAAGAACACATTCAAAAAGATGACTAATATAAGGTTTGCTTTATCCTTTACACAAAAGTGAGAATAGCCCCAAGAAATGAATCAGCAGGCTCTACAATTTGGTGCATATGTGGAAACATAGGCTTTAATTTGACCGATTAACTTTGAGATAAGGCAAAGCACCAATCACGTTGTTATAGTCACTCCGATCGACTTGTACCTGTTCACAAGCAATGAAGGTGACGTAAAGAGACCATTGTTAAAGCTTAAAAGAAGATAAATATATCTCGTACACGAAAGATTTCGATGGACAATGGTCATGCTCAATCTCCTTTTCCACCTTTTTCAAGAAAAGACTCCCATAAGTAGTAAATCTTCTTTTAGATGAAAATGAAGGTTAACAAATGGCCTCTTCCACCAAGGTTCACCACCACACAAGCTGAAAAATATAAATGAACCAAATCCAATAACAAAAGGGGAAGGGAAATACGCAGATCTGTCAACGGAATTAGCACCTCATTCAAGGGCCCAAATTCTTTCCACAACTTATATCCGGAGTCCAATGAGTTGGACCCTGAGAAGTGAGAACTCAAATCCTCATATTATATGCCTAAACAGTGTAGTGAGCAGACTAATTCAAGATGTGTAGAAATTTGGAGTTTGAACACACAACTTTTGGGAGAATGTGTTTGGAAAGTGAAGAGAAGTTATGATAATGTGCAGGATTATTTTTACGAGTGAATCTATGATTAGAAATGAGACTAGGAGTGAGAATTGATTTTGGAAGAATCAATTCTGTAAGGCTCTAAGTTTTATCTGTTGGCTGTAAAATAAAACAAGATGACACCCTCATGGTAACTCCAGCCAAAATAAATCCATGTACTTTAAGTAAAAACAAAGCACTTCATAAGTACAGTAAACTCCTGCTATGAGAAAAGGTGAAGCAGAAGAGAAGCATCTTTGAGGATTTTAACATAAACACTAGAATGCACTCAACTTTTGACCAATCGAAGTACTGAGATATACATTTCTCTAAGATTTCCAGCACAAGGCATGTACCAACTAGATAGGAGGTTATATCAAAACAATTTTTCCTGAGCAACTCAATCTTCACATTTAACGAAACTCAAAAAGCGGAAATAGACTGTCATTCCATCTTACTCCATACTTGCTCCAAGCTTACTCAAAAAGCTTTTGACTAGAAAACAATATATTCATGAAACACTATAATAGAAACCAAGGTTCCTATAGTTAACCAAAAATTTGATCAGCAGTCCCCCACTTATGACCAGTTGTAGCATTAAAAGTCATTCAATAATTTGAATTTTATCCTATAGGAACTCACGAGGTAGACTCCTTAAAATTTCCAATTATTAGTTTCAGGCTTTCAGCAAGCCAGGCAACATCACTGGTTAGGCAGTGTGACCAGATTATTTTATTTTGTCTCTGTTCTTCTATTACTACTAACTTAATTTTTTCTTCTTCCTTTTTTGCCTTTTTTTTTTCTGGCCATGTGGAGCGATGAAACTCTAAACTATCCTCTACCAAAAATAATTTTCAACTAACAATCTTGGAAGACAACATTAGGGTAGAAAAGCTATAATTAACGAAACTTTTGATTCCAAAATTTTCCAAATTGTTAATGTAGACATGTTCCAGAAAGATTTCCATTCACAATGTTTGAATTCTGATTTTTGCAGAATGTGATTGAATGGTAATCCTAAGAATCCATCTACTTCAACTTCACATTTAGTTTGATAAACAAACTTGTGAGGAAGGTGGAACAATCCACTGGATTCAGCTGGACGAAGTCTCTGTAGCATAGTAAATATATCCATTTTTTCCTAGCAGCTTTAGATATACGCCAATAATTAGCACAAAAGAACAGAAAATAAATGTCGAGTAAAATCAAGATTCCACATTTGGCTAAAAAGAAACGAATTTTGACAGAAAAGGGGCAAATTTCATACCACTTTGGAGAGTCTCAATTTCCTCTTAGTATTCTTCTTTCCCAGTAAATGTTGCTTCCCTGCTCTCCTCCTCATTATCTTCCCACTACCCGTAACCCGAAAACGCTTAGCCGATGCCTGAAATATCCATATGAAAATTAAAAAAAACTGTCCCCTACACAAATTCACTTAAACATCAATGCGAAGCAAACAAACAAAGAATTGCCTTGTGGGTCTTCATTTTGTAGCCTTTAGCACAGACCACAGTGAGTGTCTTCGACTCTACGGCAGCGGGTGAACCAAAATTGAAGGTTCTACTGAGAATAAGAGGCGCAAACCCAGAAACACAGTGTGAAGAACTAAGATTGACTGATGATGCTAGTTTCCTGGGGAGTTGCGAGAAATGAACTGTTGTTGATCGAATTGAACGATGTGGAGTACAAATTCTGAATCCAAACGAAAGAATAGGCGTAGCCATTGTAGCCATGTTCTTGTTTGTGAGCGTTTTCGAAAGATAAAACTTTTTGCGGTTGAATTTCTGTTGCGAGACGTGCGATGGGGATAATTGGCTGTGGGTTTCTGGTCCTCTTTGGGACAGTTCACCTCGACGCATCCCTTCTGGTTGAAAATGTTCCAAGTATATTTTGGGGTAATTTACACTTGACCTCTTGACCTTTTAATTTTTAATCGATCTTGTTTTCAACTTTTATTTCTAGTCTCGTGGGTTCTCAATTTTTAAGGAAATTTCTCTCTAAGTCACCATTAACAGTTTCCATCCATTTAGACTGTTAAATCTTTGTAAAATGACCATTTTACCCTCACGTTGTAATTAAACAAAAAAAAATGAAATAAATCAAATGAAAAAATATTTTAAAATTCTAGATTCTTACCAACCCATCCCCCAAGCTTCTTCTTGTCACTTCCTCAACAATTTGAAGAAGTTCATCCTCTGCGATTCTTTTTTCTTAAGATTTACCAGCTTAAATATTTTAGAAAATAGTCCCATAATTCCAAACAAAACAACTACAAAAAAAAAAAAAAAAAACCACAGCCCCAGTCCCACCAAAAAAGTGGTGAAGCATAAGAAAAAAAGAATAGAAAATTCCAATTTTCATTCAAATTCTAGTGAAATACAATGTGAGGGCAAAGTGGTTATTTTATAAATATTTAACGGCCAAAATGATGGAAATCATTAGTGGGGACTTGGGGAAAGAGTTTCTTAAAGGTTGGGGACCCACAAGACTAAAAATAATGGTTGAAGACGAGATCTATTCAAAGGTAAAAGGTTGAAGACGACAAGTGTAAATTACCCTATATTTTGTTATGATACCAGAGGACCCCTCCTAAAAAATAATCAAAATTTAGTAACCACTATATTAGGGTGAGTTATTGGGCATTTGAGCTCACAAAGCCTGCCCTTATGTCAGCAGTGAGTACTTATTCATTTTTCTTTTTAAGATAAAGATTTAATTCTCATTAGTATGAACATCATGGTTTACATCCGAAAAAGTAATCAAACTAAGCCAATTCGGAGAATAATTAAAGGTGTAAGGATTACTATAATCTCTAGATCGACGGGCAAGTATATGAGCTGCCTTGTTAGCTTCCGATTCACATATTGCACTTCAAAACGGTCGTGATCCTTCAAAATCAGCTTGCAATCCTTGATAAGCAGTCCAAATTCTATATGGTCTTTTGCTTTGTCTAAGGCGTCAAGTACTGCCTTGAAATCCGTCTCTATTATCACATTGAGATCGGAAGAGCATGATAGCAACCAAATTAGCGCATCACGAAGACCCATGCCCTCCGCTTCCTTGACCTGTAGACGTGTCTCATTGTAATGCATTCTACACATCTTTACAGCCCCCACATGATCCCTCACTATCAAACCGAAGCCAACACATCTTCAAAAATACCAATATCGATATTGGTATTTTTGAAGATGTGTTGGCTTCGGTT